>JAQZBX010000359.1:0-30068 GCA_029593785.1 Cabassous unicinctus | reverse complement strand
AGCTGGGAATTCAGATTCCCTCATTAATTGAGTAATTGTCTACCCACCATGACCATGCCCCATCCCTTGATCATTTGATCAATTTTACATATCTTTTATGTATATTCAGATGGACTTACTCCCATGAATCCCCCATCCCAGACACACACCACCAATGATTCTCTGCAGCCCTGCCTTGTAACCTTTCTGTGATCCAAACCTTCCTTGAATATAAAGCCAATATAATAACAAAATACAATTAAAAGTAAAAAGAAATAATAATGATAATTTTAAATGCAAGTGACAAGTACAAAGAGACTCAGAAGAAAAAAAAAAGGAAACTAAACTAATAATAAAATATAATTAGCAGATTGGGACATTTGAAAAAATGGGAAAAAGAAACAAAAAACAAAAATATCCTTTTTTTAAAAGAAATTATTCTTTTTTCCTTTTATCACTGTAATATCGGATTTCCAGTTTATCATGAAACCTTACCCCTCTCATTCCCCAGTGTCGCCCAAATTTCAATTTAATTTTCAAAGAAGTTTTAGGTCACAGCAAAGTCATACACGGAATACTAGAGATTCCCACATACCCAACCTCCCTCCCCCTTCCCCACCCCATATTAAAACATTTTTTAAAAATGGATGTTATCATTGTTATAACTGTTATACAGATAGTAAAATATAGCAACTAAAATTTTTCAATGGTTTACAGTATAGTTTACAATTTAGACTGTACAGTTTAATAGTTTTTGATGATATTTACCATGTCCTGTGTCCATTAATGTAAGGTAATGAAGAATATTTCCCATGACCACTACATACCCCATTTGATCTTTTCTGTTTCTTCCTCCCCACCCCCTGGGGCATATGACTCTTCCCTGTCTTGGCTTATGGGATGACAAGATTCATATTTACATGTCCTGGTTATTCTAACCTGTCCTTCCTAATCTACCTACCTGTTAATCTTGCACCACTGAACCCAGTAAAATCTCTACCCACCTGTCATATCCTTCAATATGTAACTATACTCTTTCAATTTACCATAGATAATGTCCATATGGGTGATGGCTCACAGCCTACCCTTCTCTCTTTCTTCCTGGTTAGCCTATCTTTTGGTCAGTGGTTCTCAGAAACTGTTATCTTACCTCAATTCAGATCAATGAGGTCATAAACTGTTCTTCCTTCAAAGCCTGGCTTGCTTCACTCAACATAAGATCTTCAAGATTCATCCATGTTATTCCATGTGTTTGCACTTTATTCCTTCTAACAGCTGAGTAATATTCCATTGTATGTATTTGCCACATTTTTCTTATCCACTCATCTGTTGATGGGCACCGTGGCTGATTCCAGCTTTTGGCAATTGTGAACAATGCTGCTATGAACATTGGTGTGCATATATCTGTTCGTGTCTTCGCTTTCAGTTCTTCTGGGTATATACCCAGTAGTGGAATTGCTGGATCATATGGAAGATCTATTGTTAGTTTTCTGAGGAATTGCCAAACTGTTCTCCACAGTGGCTCCAGCATCTTTTTTATTTCTTGGATTGTTCCATTGATCACCATCATATCTGTTATCTTTTTAAGTATGTTTACAATTTCTTCAGTATGTTCTCCCAGTGTCTTCTTAATATCCTTAATCTCTTCCTTCACTTCATTAACTTGGTCCATGATATTTGTTTGCAAAGATTTGATTAGTTTTTCGATGTTCTGCATCTCTTCCTGGATTTTAGTTTGTTCATTGGACTTGTCCATGTCTTCCTGTTTCTAATGCGGTTTGTAAGTTTTTGTTGCCCTCTAGTCTTCATTTTATCTTGATGGGTTTATTCAGTTAATTAGCTTCTCTCTCTGCTCTAGAATTTTATTTAGCTGGTGGTTCTGTGTGTGTGTTAAGTTTCCTCTTTGAGACTTTTTTCTTCTTATTTTATTTCCTTGCTTCTTTCTATGTTCCCTTGAAGGCAAAAGATTAGGGCCAGAGCAATTGAAAGATGTGAGAAAGGAAGAAGGATCATAGTAATATTGATAAAAGTTAGAAGACTTAGTAAAACAAATATTTAACTCATGCAGGCTGTGTAGACTAATAGGAAAAAAGGTGGAGTACCTGCAATGGACTGGGAAACCAAATAGAGGAAAATATATACAATGATTTAGAAGGCTAGAATGATGAGGAGATAGAGAAAGAGTAAAGAAAGGGCTGAAAGGAAAAAGTTAATAATAATAAAAATAGAAGAAAACAGAATAGATAGAATAGAAATTGAAACACTTAAGTTGTGGGCTAATGAAAAAGGTGGTATGTAAGATCTCCAACAGAAAGCAGAAGGCAGAAGGATGAAGGAAGGAAAAGAGATAGCATTGGGAGACAATATCAATATAGACAGAGAATGGGAAATCAAAGAAGAAGAAGCACAGCAAAGAAGACACAAGCTAGCAGCACCTAATTAAAAAAAGAAAAGAAAAGAAAAAAGAAGTGGGGAAGGAAAGAGGATAGAAAAGCAACAGACAACAAATAAACAAAGAAAAAACAACCAATAACACAAGGAAGCAGTCAAACAAAGCTAAGGAAGAACAGTGTTCCTTCTTGGGCCCTTCTGGAACCTCTCAGCCTGCTTGTGTTCATCAATCCATTGCCCTGCAAGGTTCTATCTGCAGGTTTTGAGGCAGATTTTAGTGATTTAACTAAGTTAAAAAATGTTACTTTTTTATTTTTTAAAGTGACTATCTTCTCTCTTTTTTTTTTTCTTTTCATTTTTTGGTGAAATAAGGGACCCAAAAGAAGTGTTCTTCTAGACCACCCCCTTCACCAAGGGGACCTTAAATAGGCTCGTGGAAACTAATCAAGCACTTCCCGCTTCCTGTCCTCCACAGGGAAGCTGAAGGTCTGATGCTTGTCAGTGCAGAACAATAAAATTGGCTGACTCTGCCCCCTCTAGAGCCAAGCCTCAGTATCACTGGCTGTTGGGTAAATCAGGCTTCCTTAGCAGATTCACTTCTCCTCTCAGCGTGGTGCTGCTTTAAGCCAGCTTATCTGCTCCCCAAAGCTATGAGGGGGTCCAGGCTGCCAAATAAAAGAAAGGAAACCTCTCTCCACCTTCTGTCAGAACCCTCCCATTCTTGGGGAATGCCCCCTTTCACCGGGTTGCTGGCGGGAGTTGGGGCGTATATCTGGGCAGCTAGGTAAATCAACCTTCCTCATCAAATTTGCTTCTCCCCTCAGCCTTGTGCCACTTCAAGCCAGCTAGTTTGTTCCCCAAACCTGCATGGGGTTCCAGGCAGTCAAATCCACAGAAAGGAAACCCCTCTAGGCCCTCCGCCAGAACCCTCCCACTCTCAGAGAATGCTCCCTCTCACCGGGTTCCCAGCAGGAGTCATGGCTCAAACCAGGCTTTTTCCCTGAGGGTGGGGCTCAGCCGTCTGTGCCAACCACCACAGGCAGGGGAAAAACACACGTACCTTTCCCGAGCAATCCACCTCACCAGCCCGCTCCCTCCAGATTGATGTCCCTAAGGTTCTTGCTCCATGCGCCGCCAGCACAGACTCCCTGGGCAGGATGTTGTCTCCAATCAGCTGTCCTCAGAGAGCGAGTCAGTGAGTGCCCTCCTAAATTGACGCCATCTTGCCTCCCCAGTGCTATTTTTAAGATTCTACATATTTAGTAATTATTTCACCTCAAGGAGAAATCTTCTTTTTCTCTCTTCATTCTCCTAGAATCACGTTTGGTTCTGTTTGCTTTTGTGCAGAATTTTCAGTCCAGCATCTTTGATTAGTTTAAATTCTCTCCCTCACTCAGTGTCCTGTTTTCCTTACACTTTACATTTCTGGGACACTTCAGTCATACAAATGTTCATTTAAGCCCCCTTGTTTTTTCCATCTTTGTGAGGATTTCTGCCTCTTATTTATTCTCCGTAGGTTATTCTGACATGGGGAAGCTCACAGGGATAATCCAGAAAAGTAGGTCAATTAGCTTAGGGAATCCCTCTGATGTAACTGGATTGAGTGACTACATCATATGGCTGCCACCATTCTGCTGTGGTCTTGCTCTATTTTTCTCCATTCTAGGGACATTTTGTATGCAGCATTCCTCAGCAGCTTATGTCTTACCCAAGTTCTCTGCAGACTTAGGTCTCTGTGCCTGTATTGTGTTAGAAATACTTGCTTGAGCATTTAGGCAAAAAAAGATATAAAAGTTATTCAAATATGAAAGGAAGAATTGAAAATTTCACTATTTGCAGATGACATGATCCTATACCTCAAAAGCCCTAGAAATCTACAACAAAGCTTCTAGAGCTTATAAACGAGTTCAATAAAATTGAAGATTATTAGATCAATTTGCAAAAATCAGTAGCATTTCTGTACACAAATAATGAGCAATCTGAGGAGAAAATCAAGGAAAAAAATCCATTTTCAATAACAACTAAAAGAATCAAAGTGTAATGGACAGCCAGTACCTTTTCAACAACCAAAGCACTTCACAGGAGAAGTAATGCGATGGTACCAAGTAGAAGGCATGGAATGGCTTAGGATGCTTTGGGAAAATGGTATTAATGGCATTTTAGCAGATGAAATGGGATTGGGAAAGACAGTTCAGTGCATTGCTACAATTGCATTGATGATTCAGAGAGGAATACCTGGACCTTTTCTTGTCTGTGGCCCTCTGTCTACACTTCCTAACTTGATGGCTGAATTCAAAATACTTACACCAGAAATTCCTGCAATGTTATATCATGGAACCTAGCAGGAATGTCGACAGCTTGTAAAGAATATTCACAAATGGAAAGGGACACTGCAGATTCATCCTGTGGTAGTTGCAGCATTTGAAATAGCCATGAGAGACCAAATGAACTACAGAATTGCTATAGGAAATACTTAATTGTACATGAAGGACACAGGATTAAGAACATGAAATGCCATCTTATCAGGGAGTTAAAACAGTTCAATGCCAATAACAAACTTCTATTGACTGGTACTCCCTTGCAAAATAATTTATCAGAACTTTGGTCATTGCTAAACTTTTTGTTGCCAGATGTATTTGATGACTTGAAAAGCTTTGAATCTTGGTTTGACATCAATAGTCTTTTTGAAACTGCTGAGGATATTAATGCTAAAGAAAGAGAACAGAATGTATTTCATATGGTGCACCAGATTCTCACACCTTTCTTACTGCAAAGATTGAAATTTGACGTTGCTCTTGAAGTTCCTCCTAAATAAGAAGTAGTGGTTTATGCACCACTTTCAAAGAAACAAGAAATCTTTTACACAGCCATTGTGAACCATACAATTGCAAACATGTTGGGATTCAATGAGAAAGAAACATTTGAACTAAGTCCTACTGGCCAACCAAAATGGAGATCTAGAAAATTAATAAATTATAGTAAAATAGATGATTTCCCTAATGAGTTGGAAAAATTAATCAGTCAAATCAAGCCAGAGGTGGACCGAGGAAGAGCTATTGTGGAAATGAATATCCCTGTACAGTCTGAAGTTAACCTGAAGCTGCAGAATATAATGATGCTACTTTGTAAATGCTATATCCATCCATATTTGATGGAGTACCCTATAGATCCTGTCGCACAAGATTTTAAAGTTGATGAAGAATTGGTAACAAATTCTGGGAAGTTCTTAATTTTGGATTGGATGCTGCCAGAACTAAAAAACAGGGGCCACAAGGTACTGCCCTTTTTCACAAATGATGAGGATGTTGGACATTTTGATGGATTATTGCCATCTTAGAAATTTCAACTTTAGCAGGATTGATGGTTCCATGTCTTATTCAGAAAGAGAGAACAAAACATGCACAACTTCAACACAGATGCAGAAGTATTTATCTTCTTAGTGAGTTTCCGAACTGGTGTTCTCAGCATTAACTTGACAGCAGCAGACACAGTTATCATTTATGATAGTGATTGGAACCCCCCGTCTGATCTTTAGGCCCAGGATAAATGTCATAGAATTGTTCAAACAAAGCCAGTTGTTGCATATCGTCTTGTTACGGCAAATACTATCGATCAGAAAATTATGGAAAGAGCAGCTGCTAAAAGAAAATTGGAAAAGTCAATCATCCACAAAAATCATTTCAAAGGTGGTAAATCTGGATTAAGTCCATCTAAGACTTTCTTAGATCCTAAGGAATTAATGGAATTATTAAAATCTAGAGATTATGAAAGGGAAATAAAAGCTCAAGAGAGAAGGTCATTAGTGATAAAGATCTAGAGTTGTTAGATCGAAGTGATCTCATTGATCAAATGAATGCCTCAAGACCAATTAAAGAGAAGATGGGGTTTTTCAAGATATTAGAAAATTCTGAAGATTCCAGTCCTGTATGCTTGTTTTAAATAGGAGCTAAAGAATGGTTTTTTAAAGTTCTTGTTTATGTCTAGTGATTTATCTATATTGGTTTTGAAATCCAGATTGACCACTTTACTTTTTTAAATTATTTTTATCAGTTTATATAATGTAACTAGCACCATTGCATAGTTAATAGATGGTAGTTTTCTGAGCCTTATTAAAAAAATAAGTATTCATATTAAGTTTAGGTTTCCAGTTAATTTTTGAGACTCAGCAGTACTCTTGGGTACTTAACCGCTGCCTGGTTTATACAGTCTTCCTTTGGAAGTTTAGTAACTGTTTTCCCCCCTTTCTTTTAGCAGTACAGTTCATGGGTTTTTGGTACTTCAATTATGGAGTAGGATTTTGATGGGGGAGATTGGGATTATGTTTTATGTTGTTTAAATAAGAAATTGTGTGATTTTAGAGTCTTTCTATAAGATAACTTACCAAATAAATGTTCACTATAAAAAATTAAAAAAAAAATCAAATACCTAGGAATAAATTTAAAGATGTAAACAACTTGCATGCAGAAAACTACACAACATTGTTAAAGGAAATCAAAGAACACCTAAATTAATTGAAGAATATTCCTTCTACATGGATAGGAAGACTAAACATCATTAATATGTCAATCCTACCTGAACTGATTTACAGAGTTAATAAAATCCCAATAAAAATTACCACAGCATTTTTACTGAATTGGAAAAGCTAACTATGAAAATTATTTGGAAGTTCAAGGGGCCCTGAGTAGACAAAGACATATTGAAAAAGAAAATTGAAATTCAAGGAAGGACACTACCTGACTTTAAAACATACTACAAGCAACAAGGATAAACATATTGACCAATGGAACTAAATTTAGAGTTCTAATATAGATCCTCACATATACAGTCAACTGATATTCAACAGGCCATCAATCCCACTCAACTGGGAGATAATGGCCTCTTCAACAAAAGGCACTTGGAGCAATGGATACTCATATCCAAAAGAATGAAAGAGGTATACCGATTCACACCTTACACAAAACTAACTCGTTAGATCAACGATCTAAATATAGGAACCAAGATCATAAAGATCTAGGAAGATAATGTAAGGAAGCCTCTACAAGATTTTGTATTAAGGAATGGTTTCATGAACTTCAGACCCAAATCATGAGCAACAAAGGAAAAAATAGTTAAAAGGGACATCCTCAAAATTAAAAACTTTGGCACCTCAAAAGAATTTGTCAAGAAAGTGAAAAGGCAGCCTATTCAATGGGAGGAAATATTTGCCAACTGTTTAGCTGATAGGGGCCTAATATCCAGCATATATAAAGAAATCCTGCACCTTGAAAATAAAAAGACAAACAACCCATTAAAAAAAAATGAGCAAGTGATTTGAATAGACCCTTCTCCAAAGAAGAAATGCAAATGGCTAAAAATCACAAGAAAAGTTGCTCAACATCACTAGCTATTAGGAAAATGTAAATCAAAACTACAAAGAGATATCATCTAACACCCATTAGACTAGTGGTTATTAAAAAAAACAGAGGACATCCAGTGTTGGAGAAGATGTGGAGTAATGGGAACACTTATCCACTGATGGTGGGAATGCAGAATGGTGCAACCATTATGAAGGACAGTCTGGTAGGTCCTCAGGAAGCTAACTATAGAACTGACGTATGACCCAGCAATCCCCACTACTGGGTATATACGTAGAAGAATTGAAATCATGGACATGAACAGATATATGCACACCAATGTTCATAGTAGCATTATTCACTATTGTCAAATGTTGGAAACAACTCAAATGTCCATCAACAGATGAATGGATAAGCAAACTCTGGTATATACATACAATGGAATATTACTCAGCTGTAAGAGGGAATGCAGTATTAACACATGATATAACATGGATAACTACTATTGTGAGTTTCCATATAGTTTGTGTCTTGGTGGAAGTGTTCTAGGCCACTGAATCTGGAGAGCTCCCAAGCATTGTACAGTACCCAGTGGAGGGGTGGAAGAGGTCTGGCCAGTCTGGGATAGAAGGTTCTTATATGTTATTTTCCTCTTTCTTTAATTTAGCATTTGTGGTGTCCTTCACAAGAGCCTAAAATATTTTAGAGTTCTAATAATGTGGAATTTTAATCTTATATTCAGTGAATACATGGGAAAATTTTTCAAGGGCATGTTTACATTGCCATGTTGATGTTGTCACCAATGTGTATTGAATCTTTTGCATTAAAATATTTTGTTTTTAAATTTCCTAGTGGTCCTCTGGGGAATGTTTGTAACTATACTATATTTTGTTAGTAGTTTGTACTACACTATAAAATGCTTACAGTGAAAAAAATTGCAGCTGCAGATTTGGGTGCTGTTACCAAAGTGAATGGATTGAGGGTAAAAAAAGAACAAGAATTAGAGGGACATATTGCATTTTCACATGGGTCAAATAGTTGTCCTAATTATTTATTCTAATTATATATTAACATATTATTTTACTCAACCTCCAAATCTATGAAAATTTTACACTGAATATCCTTTATATTATGTGCTGAAAATATGGATATCATAGTTGAAAATCATGATTCTGCTTTCTGTACGTAAGATAAAATGGAGATAGAAAATGTACACATAAATATATATTCTACATATACATATACGTAACCAAAAGTTAAAATGGGAGGCATAGTGCACATGGATTGACACATCAGTCCAAAATAAATAATCCCTATCATCTCTTATTAGTTTTCATTTAGAAGTGCAATGAGGTATATATTTTCCTTTTTACATATCCTCATATCCTCAGTTTATTGTTATAGCTATAAGTGCAATATGTGGATTCACTAGCATCCTTCCTTTCCTTGTGTCACTAGCTCACTCCTTCCTGGCAGGGCTTGTGATGATCACCTAAATTACTTACACTCAAGGTCTGCTTCTGAAGGAAGTCAGCCTAAGATAATTTGTAGAGAAGTAGTCCTAGGAAGCTGACCCTCCAGATAAGAATTTGTAATTGGATCTTGTGCTGATCAGGAAAATTGGGGAGGTTGAAAACTCCAGTTGTCCCCCGGCATCACAATGACTGAGACTCATGTAATAGGAACAGATGAAGTGAAATATAACAAATTTTTATGGATTGTAGAATATTTTATCCATAACTGACATTAGTATTTTGAATATTGAAAGGTTAGTTACCACCAATAAGTTGACAGCCTAATGGAAGAGATCTTTATCTCCTGCAGCTAAAAAAAAATGCTGTTAAATTCAGGCCCATGCAGTATTTATAAGATAGTTGTAATTGCAAAGGCATCTGGATTCACAGCCCCAGCAAGTATCCTATACATAAATTAGGGCTGTGATCGAGTGTGCCCCTGATTGGAATCTTTTGGCCAGCAGAAGGTCCTGAAACCTTCACTGAAAAAATCCTTAATAAATATGCATTTAGGTGCCAGGCAAAGACTTCTGGAGCTGGTCTTAATATGACTCTGAGGTGGCTTTTTGCAGTCTTGGGAAAAAGACAACTTTCAATACATGAGATAGCAATGTCCAATGAGCCATGGTAGGCTGTTGATTAAGAGGATAAAAAGTTAAGAACAAAGGGTATATTTGAGCTGATTTATTATGCAAGCTGAGGTAATCAGAATCCCCAGGAGTATTTAGAATGCACACCTGAGGACAAAAGTTAGTGCTGCTACCAATCATGTTAAACTCTTCGTGACAACATGTTCTTTGTGGACAACTTCTGAAGAAACTTGTACTCTTCTGTCTGAAATAGAATTTCTAAGAAACCATATTTTTGTGGGGTTTGTCATTGTTGCTAGAGATCATCTCTTTGCCCACAACAGATGATACACATGCTTTCTACTATAGGAGACCGTCTTTGTTTGAATAAGTTCTGACTTCTGATGGACTTTAGCTTATAGACTGTAGTATATTTTATTCTGTGCTCTGCTGATTCCCCTTTACCCTTCTTCCAATCCAATGGAATGATATGTGTTGAGTCCTCTGTGAGACCAAAGAATGCATCTGGCATTGACTCAGACATAAGCTTTATTTGGAGTTACGTTTAGGAGAGAGTCTCCAGACCAGAGAATGAAGGTAGCACTCTGCGAAGAGACAGGAAATTGAGGGGTGATGTAAGGGGTTTCAGAACAAAGCCATTCCATTGGGTATGAATACAGAGTTCCTGCTGGGGTCCCATGATGACAGTTATGGGGTCTGGTGATGTTATCACAGGAATGAAGTTTTACTATTCTGAGGATATTATGGTTTACAATACCATATACACATCCATTCCTCTCTGGGGAGGGTTGTTAACCTTTAACTTATGTCCAGGACATTCAGGGAGCTACATGCTGAAGACTTCAGGGAAGCCTGGGCCCAGGGTTTCCTGAAGCCTCCAGAATTGAAGAACTTACTAATACAGCTGCTAGGAGTACTAATATATGAGAGCTCTAATGTCGGTCTATCTCAGGAAATTGTCCAGGATTGAAGATAAATGCCTAGCCAAAGACCATACCCCATTCCTGGGGACAGCCCAGATGCAGTGACTCCTTCATGTGGGTCCACAAAGGAGGGACCATTTGGCCACTTTTGGACAACTCTGAAGGTCCACCCTGGCTCCAGATCTCCTCAAGGGGGCAGCTGAGACCTCAGTTGTGACTGCACTGCAGGTCAACTCCCTGCATCCAATTTTGATATTTTTGCTCCTTGTTATATTGAACCCAAGAGCACTCTCACAATATTTACTGTATGACAATCTCTACTTCAAAGTTTATTTCCCAAGAATGTCCTAGTGTGACCCTGAGCATGGGAAGGGTAAGAGTAGAGTGATAGTTATTATCCTTGCTTTCTACCAGCTGGTTTGTTTCCTAGGCCTGTGCTCTAGCCAGGCTCACAGCATCTGTTAGAAGGCCTTATTTATAGAGTTACTTTGTATGATGTCTTATACCTTATGTACTACTTGTTTTTACCTAGGAGCCTTGCTTTAGGTGCAGGTAATATGATACATTCGTTATAAATATAGACTGCACATATTTTAGCAAGCATGTCCTAGATCAGAGTAGGAATTTCCACTTGGGTAAGATTTAACATCCAAAGTCAGAAGCATAGCAACCATCTAAATAATGCAATCGTTCCTAAACATACTAAGTGGCAAAAATTATACCCCACCTGGGTTATGCAATTGCATTAACTTTTGCATTTCCCTCTGGCAGTTGTGAACTTCAATTATTATAGGAGAGAGTTTTTGGCGTTTTTTTTTTTAATTTCCCTTTTACAATTGAAGAAACAGATTTATTTCTACTAAAGGACAAGTACTAGGTTAGAGAAGTGGCCAGTGATGGAACAAAGATCCAAGGGTGCCTGCAAAACAAAAATACTAAAAATTAACATAATAAAATAATTAAATACAACCCCAGATAGAGTCAAACAGCAAAGTGTTTTTGCAAAATGAAAACAATGTGCTGTTATGGTTGTTGCTATTATGATTATCATTATTATTGTTTCAGTGCAAATAAACTTATAAAATATATGTCTATTACACAGATAGAAACAAATTGATACTTATAATGTTGCTGTGATTCTGTCTAATTTAAAGTGAGAAAACAGTTAAATTCTATCATGGGCTACATTGAATTTTAATTACTCTCATTGTCAATATTTCATCTCTCAATTCCACACTATTTAAATTCCCCCTTTGTGAAGATTCAGAAAATTTAAGGCACATTTAAAATGTAATTTTAAATCATCTTAAGTTTCCAAATCTATTTACATAATATTTACATTTGGTCTTAATTGATTTTTATTTTTTTATTTTATTTTAATGAACCACACATTTCTAAAAGCATGTAAGCAAGTATTTTGAAGTCCTGGGATTAAATAAAATGTTCCTGAAAATTAAACTTATTTGGTATCCCCAGTGTCAGCCTTATGCAACCCTGCCATATAAATTAGTAAGATCATATTTTAAAGAAAAATGATATGAGGCCACACTCTTCCCCAAACTCAGGACAACACGTAGACAATAATATACATGAATCAGATGCAGACAGACAAGAAGACCCTTCCTTCACTGGAATTAGTGTATTAAGGTAAGGCTACTAAGACAGGATAGAGTTCCAGCATTTTTGGGGTCACCATCTTTACCTTACATGTCAGGTCATACTAATCTCTTACTATTTAGTCTTTTACTTGTGAGTTTTCAAATCTAGAAAATTCTTGATTTTTATGGTACAATTACACATGAATTCTTCTCTATTACATGTTTATAAATCTGTGAAACTCAAACATATGCTAGTTGATAAAGTTATCAGTTCAAAACCCTTGTCATTTCAGTCAAATAATTGATTAGATGGTTATTACTTTATTTTAATGGGAAAATAATGATTAAACATTTCAATAAAACAGTGACAAGGATTTACAGTTTTAATCTGAGATTTGGGGAGCAGGTTTGGGACATACAGAAATGATGGTGTTTGTTACTGTTCTGAATTTCTATGAAAGTTCACAAAGCTATAATGAAAAAAGTTAGGGTCTAAAATTGTGCTTTCTGTTAGCATCCTGAAAGATATGTTTGTGATTTAAAATAAAGATGTACAATTCTAAGAAATAGACTATAAAATAATATATATTTGTGAAATCTCTCTAATATTAAACATTCCATTGCACTGATACATAAATATACACCTATGGGAAGTAATGAATAAAAGAGTTGAACTTGAAACTTATTACAAAGCACATTCTCACTCATAAAATTTTCTATTTTTTCTAACAATTATAAAGTTTTAATTGTGATTTCACTTATTAACAAAAATTAATTCCCAGTTTAAGAAAAGTTTGAATTTAAGAAAGCTGTTTAGTGTGGGTTCAAAGGATATACCCATGAAAGAGGTGGATTCATTCTCCCATATATCTTCATATAGTACAATATCATACTCTTAAGATCAAATCAGTATCCTCATCTTTAAAGCTGTTACCATATTTATTCATCACACTAGAATATTTGCAGTCCCAGAATATCAGAGAGGAAAATGTTTTTAAGGATTTACACTGTCTTGGAACTGAAGAAATAATAAATTTAACTCTATGGTCAGTTAAACAAATAAGCAGTTTTCACTTTCCTTTAGGCTGTAAATTATTTGCTTGTGTGAATGTGAAGGTAATCATTATATCCCCCCAAAAAATGTCTTTGTAAAGTTCATTTAAGTATGTGTTAATATTCTCACAGTGGAGAAAGATTGGAGCAATTCATTTTTGCTTTCTTTGTATAACTCTGTAAGTTCAAGCTATATAATCATTTCCAAATCAAGTTATGTCTCTATATGCAGTATCAATCTTCTTAGTTCCTACATCTGAGAAAATAACTTTTAATTCTTAGAAACAAAAAATGCTTTCCAGGTATAATACCTATTCAAGAAAACACTTTCCATATCATGTTGATATATTATAAATTTGTAATCCTAATTACTGACTACCTACTGTTATATAATTGAAAATTAATATATTTAAAATTATATTGACTGTTAATGATGTAAGGTAAGCAAAAATATAAATAAATTCTGTGAATCATTTTTCCTGTCCATTTATTTTGATATCATATACAACAAACCTGACTTCTAGAGTAGATGGAGTTATCCAAGAATTTTGATTCATTATATCATTTAATCAATACTCAGAAAAGTTCTTTTCATGGAAACCCATTATTTTAAGTCACATTTTCTCCTTCTGATTCTGTTCTTTTATGTATAAAGGTTTATAATTCTAATGAAGTCCATTTTATTTATATTTTCTTTAGTTGCCTGTGCTTTTATTTTCATATCTAAGAAATAAATAACACATCCCAGGCTGTAAAGGATACCCCTATGTTTTCCTCTAAGAGTTTTATGGATTTAGCTCTTATGTCTAGGTTCTTGATCCATGTGAAGATAATTTCTGGATATGTTTTGAAGTAGTTGTTCAAACCCATTCTTTTTACAAGTGGATATCCAATTTTCCCAACACTATTTGCTGAAGAGCTGGTCCTTCCGCAATTAATGTACTTGGTACCTTCTAAAAAATTAGTTGACCATAGATGTATAGGTTTATTTCTGAACTCTCAATTAAATTATTTTTTAAAAAGTGTATATCTTTATGCCAACAATACACTTTATTTTGATTACTGGGTCTGTGCAGTAAGTTTTAAAATTAGTAATTGTGGGACCTGTACATTTGTACTTTCTTTGCAAAATTGATTTGGTTATTTAGGGCACTTTGCAATTAACATGAAGTTGAGAATCAGCTTTTCCAATTTTGCAAAAACAGCTGCTAGGATTTTGATAGGTATTACGTTCAATCTGTAGATTGCTTTTGCAACTTATATTTAGTCTTCATATCTATGAACACAGGATGTGTTGCTATTTATATAGGTCATCTTTAATTTCTTTCAGCAGTGTTTCATACTTTTCAGAATTAAAAAATCTTCATTTCTCTGTTAGTCAGCCAAAGGGGTGCTGATGCAAAACACCAGAAATCTCTTGACTTTATAAAGGGTATTTATCTGGGGTAGAAGCCCAGAGTTACCAGGACATAAAGCATATGTTACTTCCCTCGCCAAACACTGTTGCCATGTGTTGGAGCAAGTTGTCTGCAAGGGTTCAGGCTTCCTGGGTTCCTCTCTTCCTGAGGCTCATTTCTCTCTAGGCTCAGCTCCTCTGCTCTCTCCACGAAGCCAGCTGTAGATTATCAGACAAATGGCTTATCTCTTTTCCCAGGTCCTCTGCTGTGTCCAATTGAGCCTTCTTTCATTTCTCACGCATCTGCTTCACAGGCTCCAGGTTCAAAACTCCAAACTCCCTTCTCTATGGTGGAGTTTCTCTGTGAATGCCCACCAAGACCACTTGGTGAAGACTCAAAGTCCTCCTGACATGGCCCAATTAAAGCCTCAATCATTATTTAATCAAGTAAAAGTGAAACCTCTGAATCCAATATATTCTAATATGCCCAGAGGAACAAATCAGTTTACAAACATAATCCAATATCTTTTTTTTTTTTTTTTTGGAATTCATAACCAATATCAAACTGCTACACCAACCATGGTATAAAACAAAATAGCTTTAATATGAGCAAAGTACAAACTCAAACTATAAACCATAAGCCTACCCTCTCATACTGTATCATATATAAAATGAACCTTTCTTGATGTTCGTCATCCAATATATCCAAAAAATTCAGTATGTTGACGATAGAATGGGCTCCACAATTCTCCAAGAAATTTATATATGAAAGCACCGCATCATGAAAGAAAAAAAAGCTAAACCAATATTCATATGCTAATTCTTTGCCTTATTTTGCAGTCAATACATTATTTATAAACATGAGAAATACCTAAGAGGCAGATCAAAATGCCCAATAGTGCTGTCTGCCATGAAGATAATGCTCTGTTAATCTATCCCTCCACAGTCCATTACAGAAGCTATTGGGCACATGCAGCTATTGAACTCTTGAAATTTGGCTAGTGCTGCTGAGGGACTGAACTTTTAGTTTTATTTGATTTAAATCATCATCAATATAAAAATAACAGTGACATGTGGCTACTGCTTATGGTAGAAAGCAATTGGAGGATGCAATTAAAGCTAGTGAAATAGATTCAAGACAAAAATAGTAAAAGGACTTTGAGCCAAAAATAGGTGAGATTAAAGAGACCAAAGTTGATGCAATAAAATTTCACATGTTTTGATGCAGCAAATGCCTGAATATAAAAAGAACTTATAAAAATATAGATGAATGAGGTCTGCTCACAGCTTATTGATTGGAGACCTCAAAAGATTTCCCAAATTTTAAGACACAGTGAGGTCAATCCATTTCTCAAATACATTCCAGAGGAAATGAGTGTGCATTTTTCTTAAAGTCCTGCATTTTCTCTCTTCTTGGACACCTACACCCTCTATTTTGCAGTTAATAAGCCTAAGAAAGTCTATATTCCAGGAGTTGCACCCTGATTACACAGATAATAAACCTAGTCAAGGCTTCATTCTGTGGGATACTCACTGTTCCTCCTGACTGGATTTACCAGAGAATTATAGAATTATAACTGCCATATGAGGTTGGAGAAAAAAGAGGTAAGGCCATTCTGAAAGGCAGGTGGAATGACTCATTCATTCCTTTATTCCTTCATAAATGCTGCTGACTGCATTATTGTGTAAGGAACTATTCTACGTCTTGGATATGAAGAAGGGAGCCAAAGACACTGGCTCCCTATAGAGAAAAGGCTGGACTTCCCTGAAATAAATCTGGAAATATCAATAAGTGTAAGATGAATAAATATGAACCTTTCAATATGTGTAACCATGTGACCAAAATAAAACAGGTTCCTGGGATGAAGGAAGGAAGATGGGAGTGGTAGTAGAGGCCACAGAGTACTCCCTAGATTAAGTTACAGGAGTTATTATCTAGCCTAATGAAAATGTGAAGATGATTTTAGACTTGTTTTTGGTAAGGGGAAATTAAGTAAAAATTCTGGTGTATAGCATTGTGAAGGACATAATTTTATTGCCACTTTATTCACAATTAAATTTAACATTTGCCATTTTGCATTTTTATTTTTCTCTGACTATGGTGTCATAGCTTGCATGAAATCGAATATGAAAAACAAATGTTCATTTAAATTTAAACTATTAATGTTAATATTCCCATGTATTCATTAAAATATATGTTTTGGTAGTGGGTGTAGCTCAGTGCTTGAGCACCTGCCTCCCATGTACAAGGTCCCAGGTTCAATTCCTGGTGCCTTCTAAAATATATATATATTTATATTTCAAATTAACTAGGATTTCTTTGAATAAAATATCATGCAGTTTTTGTGCTTGTGATTACAGTTTTTTAATGTTTGTGAATTCACATAAAAATTAACCATTTTAAAGTATACAATTGTGACATTTAGTGTATTCACAATGTTGGACATCAGCTTTATCTAAAGCCAGAACATTTTTTAGATCCCCAAAGGAAACCCCATCCCCACATAGTCACTCCCCATTCCCCACTTCTACCAAATCCTGCCAACTAGTAATCTTCTTTCTGTGTAGTTACGTATTCTTGATATTGAATGTACATGGAATCATTTAAAAAATGTGAGCTTTTAGGTCTGGCTTCTTTTACTTAACATGTTAACATGTTTGTCTAATGTTGAAGCATGTACTGTTGTTGTACCTAATTGTGGCTGAATAGTTTTTAAAATCACTTCTTCAACACTACCGTTTAATGAATTATTGATCACTTCTAAACATGTGAAAAGGGATTTCAAATAAACAGGAATTCCATAAATCAGTGTTATGATTTCTCTATTACTATATTTATATTATTATAAATTGAACACAAATGGTAGCCAAGGTAATACCCACATGTTTAATTTGTATAGCATACTGTATCTAAAAATAAAAAAGACTTGATGACCTTTATCACAAGTGGAAAAATTATCAATGCATTCAATTTGTTTCGTTTTTGGATTTCTGACACACACTGGCAATAGGTTACATATGCGCAGTTTTCAGTTGGAGTTAGAAACAGGTTAAAAAAAAACACAAAAACTCAAATAATTGTGTTTCTGGAATTAACAATTTGTGAAAATTCTTCTATTACCATTTGCTTTGAATATCCCCAATGATTATCCAATTAGTATTTCAGTTTACCAGACCTTGTTAAATTAGTATGTGTCAAACGTATTTTTACAGTCTGTGGTATAAATAACATTCTGCCCCTCCCAGCAAGGTGTGTATTGTAGGATGATAGAGACAGGTGCATACAGAAAACACTTGGCTCATTGTACTCATAAAGGTACAACAGGATGCTTATATCTCAGAGGAGGCCTCGTGTGCGCCGCCGGCGCGGGCGCTTCCACTCAGAACAGCAAGTGCGGAGGTTGGGGCGCAGACTATCCCACCGCGACCCGGGGCCTCTGCGCTGCCGGGGGCGGGCCGAGGGGCGGGCCCTGAACGCGGCAGCGGCGGCGGCCGCAGGGCGGGGGTCTAGCAGGGAGCAGCGCTGGCGGCATTGGTTCCAGGGCCCGCTGGTCCGCGGCGCGGGACCGCGCGTGGGCGTCCTGGAGGAGGAGGCAAGAATCGGATGCAGGTGAGGGGGCGCGGGGCTGCGCGGGAAGGCCCTGGGGCCCTGGTGGGCGCGGGCCGGACCTGGAGGGTGAAGGGCGGGCGGGGAACCCCGAGGAGCGATGTGCGGGGGGCTTTGAAGGACGCAGTCGGGCCTGGGGGTAGCCGCGGGTGTGAGGCCTCCGAGGGGAGGCTCTGCAGGTCCCGGGGCGCAGTCGGAGCGCTCGCGGCGTGGCTGCCAGGGGGGCGCAGGGCCAGGAGGGCACCTGCGGGGACTCGACTGTAGTCCGGGTGGGCAGAATGCGGTAGGGGAAGGGCCGTGGGGCTCCGAGGCGGGGAAGCGGCCCGGGGCCGAGGGACGCCTGAGCACGCGGCTCAGTCGGGAGCAGCGGGGGCCCTGCGCACGGGGAGGAGGACGCCAGCCCGCGGGACGACACCCGGCTGGTCCCAGGCCCCCGCCCTGTCGTTCAGGCGCCGTGACTCGGTTCAGAAGCGCTGCCTTAGACGCAACGCTTTGCTCGCCCCCACACCTCCTCAGTGGCCGTGAACTGCACCCCCAGGCCGCTGGGGCCCTTCTCCCGTGGGGCGAGCCGGCCGGCAGCCTCGGCAGGGACTCCGCGCCGCCCAGGCCGTGGTCGTCTCGTTGAGGGGACCTGGGGGGACAGGTGGAACCGTGTTGGTGGGGGCCAGAAAGTTTTCGAGGGTTGGTATTTTGGAGCCAATTGAGTGTAAGGTTGATTTAGAGACATGTATACCGTTTACTAGACTTCATCTTTTGGATACAAAGCAAAACCTGTGCTTGTCTTTAGGGACTGCTCACTTGTTAGAGCTTTGCGTGATTTCCGTGACGTTACATCTTGGCAGTTGGGTTTAGGACATAGTTCAACAAGGCACTTTGGTTTATGTGGTTTTAAAAACGTGGCTTTAATTACAGGCCTAGAGTAATTGAGAAAGAACACATTTTAAGGAGATGGGAAATAGAGATGTGGGTTGAGCGCTACCATTGCCATGGAAAACGAGTTTTAATCAAATGTTTATCCTTTTCAAAATAAATACTTTATAATGTGGAGGAAAAAAGAGAGCTCAGAGGAGGCAGAGCTCAATTCTGATTGGAAGGAAAAGAGAATGCTTTTCAGAGCTTGCAAAGTTTTAAGTTTTGAAGGATGGACTTAGGGCCATAAATGCAGGGAAGAAATAAAAAGAAAAACGGAAAAAGATTTCAACAGTGATGCTATCTTGTCTTGATCTTTTTTTATTGTGAGGTATTTTATTTGATTTGAACTCTGCTTATTATAGTTTTTTTAAAAAAGATATTCTGTTTCGTCTTGGGTCAGCTTTTGTAATTTGTGTATTTCTAGAAATGTATCCAATCTACATTATTTAAGTTTTTGGTTTACAATTGATCACAGTATCTTCTTGCAATCCTTTTTTCATTTCTCTAAAGTCAATAGTAATGTCCCTACATTTTAGTTTTTGGTGTTTTCTTTTTTCTTTGTCAGTCTAGCTAAAGGTTTGACAATTTTATTGATGTTTTCATACACCCAACTTTTGGTTTTGTTAATTTTGTCTATTGTGCCTGGATATGTTACCTCTCAGATCAATGGTCAGAGCACCCCATCCCATTATCACTCCCATGATGTGTATATTGGTGCACTTGATGGTGTACCATAGCTGTGTTAGACTATTTTTCCTTTTAATGTTTCTTTTTTCTTTCTGCTCCTCATCCTGACTCAATTCAACTGTCTTCTCTTCAAGTTCACTGGTTCTTTCTTGTACCAGCTCCTATCTGCTCTTGAAGCCCTACTGATCATTTTTCATTTCAATTATTGTGGCCTTCAACTCCAGTAGTTCTGTTTGGTTCCTTTTAAAATTTGTCTCTTTACTTAGACACTCATATTACTCATTCATTGTTTTTTGTATTTCCTATATTCCTATATTTCTTATATTACTCATTCATAGGTTTTTTTTCCTGGACTTTCCTTTATATCCTTGAGCATTTTTTAAGATCATTTTTTAAAGGTTTTCTTCTGTATGTCCACATTCTCGTCTTCATTGTTTGTGTTTTCTGTTTTTCATTTTCTTTCTTTGGATGGGTCATTTCCTGTAAATTTGTCTTGTACTCTTTTGCACACTGTACATTTTAATATTTTAAAATGTTAACTTGGATTTACTCCTTGAGATGTCTGTTTCTTTATTTTTATTTTTAAATTTTTAATTCAAACTTTATTTAAAATTCAAAAGACAAAATTACATACAAAAGGCAGCTCAACAAATTATGGAAGTATTACTCCTAAAAAGTCCTGTCCAGGCATTTTTATCTCATCTAATCCCAACAACACACTCTATTGTTCCTCCACTATTCAGAAAGATACACAGATGAACACAAATTAAATTACATCATTAGGGTCTACTTACTAATAATAAAATGTAGAAGAGGAAAAAATGTTAAATCTTATTCATATCTCATAAACCAAATCACATATTTTTTTAACATTTAGCATTAAGTTAGTACCTTGTTTGATTTTGCTGTAAAGCCATTAAAATATTACTAACTATAGTCTATAAATTACATTAGTTATATTTTCCCCATGTATCACATTCTTAACACAATGTAGTAGAACATTCCTGTATTTATATTATTAACCACAATCCTCATCTACTCCCAAAATCATTGTTTTACATTCCCAATATTATCCTCCAGCTGTCCTGCAACTAACATAATCTTCCTGGACTGCTTGGTTCAGTTACAATCATATCCATAAATCAACAGGGTTTGTTACATTCATTACTCTGTTACCATCAAGGCCAGCCATTATATATTTACATTCAACCTTATTAAATACCCAACATGCATCCAGCTTATTCTCCTCCTGCTCATCCCACATCCAGCTCCCACCAACCTACACTTCATATCCAACTCCATACAGCTACTCATTGTACTCAGTGCATATCAGTAAGACCATACGATATCCATCCTTTTGTGTCTGGCTTATTTCATGCAACATAATGTCCTCAGGGCTCTTCCATGTTGTCAGGGGTTCCCCAGCTTTTTCTTAGAGTTGAATAATATTCCTTTGTATGAATATACAACATCTTGTTTCTCCATTCATCAGTTGATGGATACTTGGATTATTTCCATCTTTTAACAACGTGACTAATGCCACTATGAACATCGGTGTGCAAATATCTGTTCCTGTCCTTGCTTTCAGGTCTTCTGAATATGTTCCTAGTAGAGGGATTTTCGGATCATATGGCAGTTCTGTATTTAGCTTCCTGAGGTACGTCCAAATCATCTCCCACAGAGGCTGTACCATTTTATAGTCTCACCAACAGTGAAAAAGAGTTCCTATTTCTCCACATCTTCTCCAGCACTTGAAGTTTTCTGTTCTTTTAATAATGGCCTTTCTGTATGCTGTGAGTTGATATCTCATTGTAGCTTTGATCTGTATTTCCCTAATAGCTAGTGATGTTGATCATCTTTTCTTATGTCTTTTGGCCATTTGTATTTCCACTATGGAAAAATGTATGTTCATTTCTTTTGCCCATTTTTAAATGAGGTTGCTTGTCATTTTGTCATAAAGTTGTGTAATCTCTTTAAATGGTTCTGAAGATTTTCCCCATTAAGTAGGCTGCCATTTTACTTTCTTGACAAAGTCTTTTGAAGACCAAAATGTTTTAAATTAGAGACAGTACCATTTATCTCTTTTTTCTTTTATTGCTTGTGCTTTGGTGTAAGGTCCAAGAAAACACCAAGCAGAAGATCTTGAAGGTGTTTTCCTAGAGTTTTTTCTAAGAGTTTTTTGTTTCTATTTTTTATATTTAGGCCCTTGATTCATTTTGAATTAATTCCCATCACCATTTGTTGAATAGGCTGTTCTGACACAGAGTTGAGTGGGTTTGACATCCTTGTCAACAATCACTAGACCATAGATGTGAGGGCTTTTTTTCTGAGTACTCGATTCAATTCCGTTGGCCAATCTGTCTATCTTTATGCCAGTTCCATGCTGTTTTTACCATTGTAGCTAGATAATATGTTTTAAATCTGGAAGTGAGAGTCCTCCAACATTGTTCTTCATTTTTTAAGATATTTTTGGCTATTCAGGGGCCCTTATCCTTCCAAATAAGTTTGAAAATTGGCTTTTCCAATTCTACAAAGAAGGGTATTGGATTTTTTATCAGGATTGCATTAAATGTGTAGATTAGTTTGGGTAGAATTGATATCTTAATGATATTAGTCTTCCAATTCAGGAACATGGAACATCCTTCTTTTTATTTAGATTATCATTGGTTACTTTTAGCCATATTTTATAGTTTTCTGAATATAACTTTTATCCTTGGTTAAATTCATTCCTAAATATTTCATTCGTTTAGTTGCTGTTGTGTATGGATTTTTTTCCTGACTTCCTCCTCTGATTGTTGATTAATAGTGAATAGAAATGCTATTGATTTTTGCATATTAATTTCTATCCTGACACTTTATTGAAATCATCTATAAGTTATAATAACTTTGTTGTGTTTTTTTTTTTAATTTTCTAAGTATAGGATCATATCATCAGCAAATAATGAAAGTTTTACTTCTTCCTTTCCCAATTTGATGCCTTTTATTTATTTTTCTTGCATACTTGCTCTAACTAGAACTTCTAGCACAATATTGAATGACAGTGGAGAGAGTGGGCATCCTTGTCTTGTTCCCAATCTCAGTCATAAAGCTTTCAGTCTCTCACCATTAAGCACAATGTTAGCCATGGGTTTTTCATATATGTACTACGTCATATTAGAAAATTTCTTTCTATTCCTATCTTTCAGAGTGTTTTTTATCAAGAAAGGATATTGTATATTGTCAAATGCCTTTTCTGCCGCTATTGAGGTGATCATGTGATCTTTCTTCTTCAATTTATTAATGTGGTACATTATACTGATTGATTTTCTTATGTTGAACCACCTTTGCATACCTGTTATAAAGTCCACTTGATCGTGATATATAATTTTTTATGTGTTTCTGGATACAGTTAGCAAGTATTAAAGAATTGGTCTGTAATTTTTCTTTTTTCATAATATCTTTACTTGGCTTTGGTATTTGGGTGATGTTAGTATCATAGAATGAGTTTGGTAATGTTCCTTCCTTTTCAGTATTTTGGAAGAGTTTGAGTATGATTGGTATTAGATTTTCTTTAAATGATTGGTAGAATTCAACTGTGAAGCCATCTGGTCCTGGACTTTTCATTTTGGGAAGGTTTTTGATGACTGTTTCAATTTCTTGTGATTATTTTGTTGAGGACTTCTATTTCTTTTAGGGTCAGTGTGGTTTGTTCATGTGTTTCCAGGAATTTGTCAATTTCATCAATGTTGTCTAGTTTGTTGCCATACAATTGTTCACAGTATCCTCTTATGGTCTCTTTTATTTCTTCTCATTTCTGAGTGTATTTATTTGTATCTTCTCTCTTTTTTTCTTTGTTAATCTAGCTAATGGTTTATTGATTTTGTTGATCTTCTCAAATAACCCATGTATTAGGGTTCTCTTGGAAAACAGAACTGACAGGAGAGATCTGTAAAGAGTATGAGATTTTATAAAATTGTCTCATGTGACTGTGGGGATGCACATGTCCAAATTCCATTGGGCAGTCTGCAAGCCAGGAACTCAGATGAAGATACTCATTGAATTCTTTTGCCGACACTGGCTCTCTGAAGTAGAGATGGGGATTCTCTCTCTGAATGCTGAAATCACTCTCCCTTTAAGGCCTTCACCTAATTGGATGAGACATCACTCATTGCTGACAGCAATCTCCTCACTTATTTGTAGATATAACCGCCATCTATGAAATCAACTCACTGATGATTAAAGTCTGTGAAATGTGCTTGTATTACAATTGTCCCTGTGCTTGCTCAACAAAACAACTGGGTACCATTACCTGACCAAGTTGACACATTAGCCTAACCATCACAACTAACTTTTAGTTCTGTTGATTTTCTCTATTGTTTTTTTTTTCTCCATTTCATTTTTTTCTGCTCTAATCTTTATTATTTCTTTCTTTCTCCTTGCTTTGGGATGGATGTCCTGTACTTTTTTCTAATTCCTCCAGGTGTACAGTTAGGTCTTTAATTTTAGCCGTTTCTTCTTTTTTAATATAAGCATTGAAGGCTATACATTTTCCTCTTGGCACTGCTTTTGCTATATCCTATAAGTTTTGGTATGTTCTGTTCTGATATTGATTTGTCTTCAGGTACTTATTGATTTCTCTTGTAATTTCTTCTTTAACCCATTGATTAAGAGTGTATTGTTTAATCTCCATAAATGTGTGGATTTTCCCTTTTTCCACTTGTTATTAATTTCCAACTTAATTCCATTATGATCAGAGGAAGTGCTTTATATAATTTCAATGTTTTTAAATTTATTGAGATCTGACTTATATCCCAGCATATGTGTCTTCTGAAGAAAGATTCATAAGCAGTTGAGAAGAATGTATATCCTGCTGTTTGGGGGTATAATACTCTATAAATATCTATTAGATCTAGTTCATTCCATTTCCGTATTTATCCTCTGTCCAGATGTTCTATCTAATGTCAAGAGTGGAGTGTTGAAGTCTCCAAACTCTTATTGTAGAGATGTATATTTCTCCCCTCAATTTTCCCAATATGTGACTCTTTTATTTTGGACACCCAGGTTGCATATATATTTATTATTATTATTTCTTTTTGGTGAATTCTCCCTTTAATTAATATATAGAAACCTACTTCATCTCTTTTAACAGTTTTGCATTTAAAATGTATTTTATCCAATATTAGTATTGTTACACCCACTCTTTTTTTTATTGCTATTAGTGTGGAATATCTTTTTCCAAACTTTCACTTTCAGCCTGATTGTGTCCTTGCATCTAATTTGTTTCATTTTTTTAAAAGATTTATTTATTTATTTATCCGCCCCTTGCTGCTTGTGTTTTTGCTGTATCCATTCGCTGTGTGTTTCTTCTGTGTCTGCTTATCTCCCCCTTGCTGTGAGGTCTTGCTGCATCAGCCCACTGCGCTGCACGGGCTGGCCTGCCCTCACAAGGAGGCCCTGGGAAGCGAACCCGGGGCCTCCCATATGGTAAACGGGAGCTCTATCGACTGAGCCACACCCATTTCCCTAATTTGTTCCTGGTAGGCAAAAAATATAGGGTTCTTTTTTTTTTTTAATTCATTCTCTCTATGCCTTTTAATTGGGGAGTTCAATCCATTAATATTGTGTTACTACTATAAAGGGATTACTTACTTTGTCCATTTTATTCCTTGACTTTCTGTTGTCATAGCTTACTATTGTCTGTCTTTTGACCCTTTCAGTTTCTTTTACTTAGGTTCTTCATTTCTGCACTCTTTTCCATGTCTCTCTCTCTTGTCTTTTCCCTATAATATCACTTGTAATTTTGGTCTCTTAGTAACATACTCTCTCAGTTTTTGTTTGTCTGTAAAGACTTTAAATTCATCATTTCTGAAGAATTGTTTTGCTGGATAAAGGACTCTTGGCTGGTAATTTTTTTCTTTCAGTACCTTAAATATATCTTACCACTGCCTTCTCACCTCCCTGGTTTCTGAAGAGAGATTGGCACTTAGCCTTTTTAAGGCTCCCTTGTAAGTAATTCATTGCTTTTCTCTTGCTGCTTTCCTCTTTGGCATTTGATATTCTGAATAGTAGATGTCTTTGAGTTGGTCTATTAGGATTTATTCTGTTTGGGATATGTTGGCCTTCTTGAATATTGATAGTCATGTCTTTCTTAAGAGTTGGAAAATTTCCAGTCGCTGTTTCTTAAAATATCCTTTCTACCCCTTTTCCATTATCTTCCTTTTCGGGACATCTATAGTGTTAAGTTTGTTTGTTTCATGTTGTCATTCAGTTCCCTGAAACCCTCTTCATTTTGCATTCTTTTCTTGTCTCTTCTCCTATCTTTTCAATTTCAAACATCCTCTCTTCAAATTCACTTATTTGCTCTTTCAACATTTCAAATCTGCTGTTATATGCCTCTAATGTATTTTTTATTATACTTAAAAATTTTTTAAAGATACTTAGATTACATAAATATTATATAAAAAATGTGGAGGATTCCCATATGTCCCACTCTCTACCCCTCCCACACTTTCCCACATAAATACATCCTTCATTAGTGTGGTACATTTTTTTGCAATTGATGAACACATATTGGAGCATTGCCACTAAGTGTGAATTATAGTTTACATTATAGTTTAATCTCTCCCCTGCACAATTTTGTAAGTTATGACAAGATATATAATGTCCTGTATCTGTCATTGTGACATCATTCAGGACAAATCCAATGACCCAAAAATGCCCCTATATAACATGTATTTTTCTGTCTCCCTCCCGTCATAACCTCCAGTGGCCACTGCCTCCACATTAATGATAAAAGTTCTTCCATTGCTAGAATAAATCTATAGTAGACTAACTGTAAGTCTACTCTATTCCATCATTCATTCCCCAACCCTGAGGATTCTGGGATGGTGATGACTACAATACCTCTAATTGAGAGGAGATTAGATCCCATGGGGCGGATGAATGGGACTATCTTGCTTGCAATTGTAGACTGTCTCTGTTCCTTTAGATGATTGTTGTCCATCATCATTTCCTTATTCGCTGTCCTGGGTGGGTCCAGTGAACTGGATAGTAGATGTTGCAACTCTGTTGAGATTCAGGGCCCAACTGGCACATGAAAAGCCCAAAGATTTAAGTCTCTTGGACATAAACCTATCAACTCTAGTACTAACTATAGGTTCAAATAAAAGGGGCAGAATAGCCATCTCATCTATTGTTTCTTTCATTCCCATAAGCTCTGTTACTTTTATTTGCAGGCTTTCAAATTGTTATTTATGCTCACACAGTGTCACCTTACTAACCTTCCTGTCTTTAGTCATATATTCCTTTATCTTCTTGATTAAGGAGGTTTGTTTGAACATCATTTATTATTTTTATTAAATCTTAACTCTCATCTAGATTCTTGGCTTGTTCCTTTGAGTAGGCCGTATCTTCCTGTTTTTTTTTAGTATGGGTTTATCTTTTATTGATACCTAGGCATTTGATTATATTGATGGTTTTGCTCTGTTGATCAATTTCTCTCTCTTGCCTAGTGGTTTTATTTCCAAGCTCTTCTTTGATTTTTAGTTTGCTTTTTTCTAAAACTTTAATATTGCCCTACTTAAGTAGTCAAAACTGTGGCATAGAGCCACTAATGGAGCCTGACCAGGTAGCCTGGGAAAGAATTGGGAGAGACCAGTCTGTCTTCCTTCACTTTCCTGGCTGGCCAGCAAATGGCACTGCACAGCAAAGCCTTCCATGGTGATGAATCCTTCAATTTCCAGTCGTTCTTCTGAGCCAGTAATTATGGTAGTTACATTTGCCAAAGAGAAACCACAGCCCTCCACCACACCCTCCCGTTTCCCAGGGAGGTATCTGTCATTTCCCTCTCTCTGTTGGCAGCTCAGCCACAGGTTTTACTGAGCTGTTGATCTTGGTGTGAGATGGGTGGCTTTCCCAACTGCAGGGCTATCAACTCACAGTTTTCCCTTTGGCTCTTTGTATCTGTATCCCCAGTTCCTCCTGGATAATGCATGTGACACTTTCCTGGCCTGCAGGGCTCTCCAAAGTGGCTCCCGCAGACTACTTCTATGCAAGAGAGCTGCACCCTACCTGAACTACTCCAACCCTATCTTGGATCCTCTCCTCCAGGATCAAGATGTCTGTTTCTTACTTTTGCAACCAGCTGGTGATTAGGCAGTGATTTTCTTGATCTTCAGCCTTTCTTTCTATCATGAAGGCCTGCCCACACTGATTTCATTGTGTAGGGTTTCCCTGTCGTTCTGGGTCTTTGTATTATCCTGGGCTTTTGCTTATTAGTTGTTTTGGAGTTCCACTGTATACAGGGGTTTGGTTGACCCACTGTTTCCCAGGAGACACACCTACCTCTTCCAGATGTTTGAAGCTGTCAGGACTTTTTTCCCACACTGTCCTCCTCTAGAGTTTTTTATTCTCTTTCATTTTCTCCATCTGCTTTATCCTGGAGGGCAATTTCTGGGAGGAAATTTTCCATGTCAGTCTTTCCCATTCAACACAATGCCCGGGACCCACAAAATGGGTGCAGACCAACTCCAAAACACTCCGAGGTTCAGGAAGAATATCAAAATTTCTCCATTAGTTTCCAAAAGCTGAGCTTTCCTGGCCTGCCCAGTAAATGCAGCCCTTCAGCTAACTGCCCCTGCAGCCCTGAGGAAGTGCTGCATCTTTAAATCTCTACTTCCTTCACAACTGTCACAGGTGGGTTGAAACAATGTCTGCCCTCAGAGCCAGGCCACTAGTGGTCTGAATTTGCTAATCAAAGCTGTGATCAGTGGTCAGCCATGCCCGCCTTGTTCTTGGGAAAAGGATTTTTAAGTCTATTTCTGTCACCAGTGAGCTAGTCAGGCACTAGATCCCAAGGTGGCCTGACATAACAAGGGCCAGGATGGGTGTCAGCAGGCACCATGCAGAGTGAACAATTTACTGTTCTTTAACATAGTCTATCATTCTGTTCCTCCTGCTTTTCCTTGGATGCTGTACAGCATTCTTCCAGCCTTTAGAGTTTCAAGATAGTTGTTTAAGGCATTTGCTGCTTGTTTAATAGTGTTTTGGGGGAAGTACTGTCTTGGAGCTCCTAGGAGTTGCTTCTTATGATTCATGTTCTTCCAATCTCTGCCTTTTAATTGGAGATTGTGGCAGGTTGAATTATGTGCCCAAATTTTGACATGTTATTACTCTTAATCTGTGTCCCCATGGTTGAGAACCCATTGCAAATGGAAGTTTATGAAGATATAAATGTTAAGTAAAGGCCCAAGTGAATGTGGGTGGGCCTTACTCTGGATTACTGGCAGCCTCATATAGAGAATGACATATTAGAGAAGTAGGAAAAAATTAGGAAGTTAGAAGGAACCTAGAAGGGAAGGAAGAGGACAATGTGAATTGAGTCCAGGCATACATATGAAAAAGAATTTGGGCTTGTCCCTGGGGCTCCCTGTCTGGTCATGGATGGCTACCACTCATGGAAAAGACCCACCTGACAGCTCCTTGCCCAAATGACTTGCGACTGGCCACAGAGCTGGACTTGGAATGTCTCCCATTGGCTGAGAGCAGCTGGGTCTACATGGGGTCTCCAGGTCCACCGGGTCAGGGGCTGGTCCTGGCAGATGCTGGGGGTGAGTGTGCAGAGGCGGGGTGCATCAGGGCTGACTCCCTCTACAGCCTGTGGGGTTGGGAGAATCTGCATCACTAGGTGGGAGCAGCAGGGCCCCAGGGGCTCTATCCTTGCATTAATACACAGTGGAGGAGTCCAGGAAATGGTAAGGCTGGGATTTTATCCTGAGAGGAGCGCTTGCATTTCCCAGAAAGGGAGGACCATGAACTCCTCAGGGCCTGAGGTCCAGTTGGAGCAATCTTTAAGGAGAAGTGGCCTCACTCTCTATTGCTCACTTTTCTCCCTTGCTCCAGTGTCTCTTTCCTGGTTGGAAACCAGGCAGTGAGAAGAACTCCTGAGACCCTGGCCAGGGCAAGAATGGGGCCAGCTTGTAGCTGCTGGCCTCTAACAGCCAGTGGATGGTGCTCAGGGTCCTGGCCATGTTGGGATTAGATTGCATGGGGCAGTTCCAGGGCTTAAAGGATCAATTTGATTCCCAGCCTGTGTCCTACCTGAGGCC
>JAQZBX010000358.1:45246-115915 GCA_029593785.1 Cabassous unicinctus | reverse complement strand
TATATATATATATATATAATAACATTTATGTAAACAAATGCACATATATGCATATGTATTTATATATCATTTTACAAATAAAAAAAATAAAAAAAAATTAATTTTTAAGTTTCATATTTCCACAGTCAGAGAAGAATTTTTGCCCCGGGAAAGACTATATGCTTATAACTGATTTTGATGAGATTCTGTACTTAAAACTGTTACTAAAAGATTTAAGGCATTTGAAATATTGTGGTGGAATGAATGTGTTTTGCATATGGACAGAACATGTATTTCTGAGGTCCAGAGTGTGGTGTATGACAGTTTGAGCTTTTGTGGACCTTAGAAACTCATGTCCTTAGGGTTAATCCATTCCTATGCATGTAAACATATTTTAGGTGGGATCTTTTGATTTAATGTCTTCAGTTAAGGGCTGTATTAGCCAAAAGGCTGCTGGTGTAAAATACCAGAAATCTGTTGGTTTTTATAAATGGTCTTTGTTTGGGGTAGAAGCTTACACTTACCAGGCCATAAAGCATAAGTGTTTCCCTCACCAAGTCTGTTGCCACGTGTTGGAGCAAGGCAAGGGTCCAGCCTTCCTCTTCCTCTTATGGCTCCATGGTCCCAACTTCTTTCAATATCAGCTGTAGGCTGAATAAGTCTTGCCTCTCTCATGGGGATCCTTCTCCTCCAGGCTCAGCTGCTCTAGTCTCTCTACAAGGTCAGCTATAGACTGTTAGGTTCTCTCTCTTTCTGGGGCTCTGCTGTGTCTAAGGAGCCATCTCTATTCCTGTGCATTTTACTACCTGAAGTTTAGCATCAAAAAACTCCAATTCTCTCCTCTGCCATGTGTTTTTCCTACTACATCCTACCGATGTTGCCCAATCAAATCCCTAATCTTAATTTAATCAAGTAAAAGTGAAAACTCTGAAGCTAATTCAATCTAATATGCCCAGAGGAACAAATCATTTTGTAAACATAATCCAATATCTAATTTTGGAATTCATAAACAATATCAAACTTCTACAAAGGCCTTTGATTAGATTGTGTGGCTCAGGTTGGGTCAGAATCCTCTTACTGTAATCCTTCATAAATGGTGGCAAAAAAAAAAGCCACAGATATCAAAAAAAGCTGAAGAGGTAGAGAGGAAACCAGAAGCTGAGAGCAAAGACACCAGGAGCCTGAGGACAAAATAAAAGGTACACAGAACCTGAGAGGAAGTTACTCTACAAAGAATCTGAAGAAATATGCTGTTAGAGAGAGGAGTGACAGGCAGACACCACCATGTGCCTGATTGCCCAGAGCTGCAGGTCAGGAAGAAAGGATCTCTGGATGATGTCTTGATTTGGACACTTTCATGGCCTCAGAAATGTACAATTTTAACCTAATAAATCCTCATTACAAAAGCCAACCCATTTCTGGTATATTTCTCCCAGCAGCATTTAGAGAACTAAAACAATATTAGAGAATCAATTAGAAAACTCCAGCCTCAACTCAGAAATCTTATCTTAAAGGTTCTGCTTCTTAAGAACCATTCTCAGTACCAAAGTCTCCTTTAGCCAAGGTTATCCAGATAAACAAAACAGACAGGATAAATATATGTAAATATTCAGAGATTTTTAGAAATGGGAATTGGTTCATGTAACTGTGAGCATTGGCAAGTCCAAATTCCATATGACAGGCAGCAAGCGAAAACCCCAATGAAGTTGATAATGAATTCTCCAGGAAAAGCTGCCTGTCTCTAGTAGAGATAGAAATTCTTTTTTTCTGAGTCTTGAAACCATCAATTTTTCCTTTAATGCATTCAATTGATGGGTTAACTTTTCCCTCAAAGTTGAAGGCAAACTCCTGTGTTGATTGTAGATATGATCAGCCATAGATGAAATCAACTGACTAATGATTTCAAGCCATGAAATATCCTCATAGCAACAATCAGGCCAGTGTTTGTTTGATCAAACCATGAACACCATTACTGCTCTGGTCAACTAGGTGGCTGAAAGCAATATATATCCGAAATGGGTTGGCTTTTACAACAGGGATTTATTAGGTTAAAAGCTTACAGTTCTGAGGCCATGAATATGTTTCAATCAAGGCACGGTAAAGAGATACATTCTCCCCAAAGCCTGGCTGTGCAACATCCTGGACTCCTGTACATGCAAAGGCACTCTTCTGGGTTTTGTTGCCCACAGCTTCTGGTTTCCATGGCCTTTTCTCTCTCTGTGTCTCTGTCTCTGTCAATATCCATCCTGTTTATAAAGGACTCCAGTAAGAAGATGAACATCTGGGTCAGGCCTTCAATGAATAAACCTAACCAAAAAGTCTTATTTATGGTAGGTTTACACACACAGTAGTATGTCAGCTTTAACAACGAGATTTTTCTGGGGTTAATACAGCTTCAAAACATCACAATTACCCATTCAAGTTGATATGAAATTAATCATCATATTGATTCATCAACTTAGAAAGGATCAATTGCATCCCTATTCCGGAAGCTAAGGAGAAGACTTCACAGCTTAGCTTTGCTTCCACCCCTTCCTTCTCCCTTCTTTTCAGCTGATACACAGTAAAATTCAGGCTTGTAGAATTTTCCATTCTCTTCTGTAATTTTAAGTTTGTTGATATGCTTTGTGTATAATTCAACTTTAAAAATGGAAAATCAATAAGTGGCTTATTAAATATTAAGATGATATGAATAGAATGAATTTCAGTATCTTGTAGTATGATTGGGCCCTTAAAGATGGAAATGTGATTTTATGGCACCAAAAATATCCATTCAAAAAATTATGGAAAAACAGATTCCCTTTCCCTGCAACATTGTGGATAATGGTGACAGGTATAAGAACCTCCAGGGGAGCAGGGGTTTGGGGCAGTGTATCCCTGGTCTCTGGATGTGTCCTTTCTGGATACCAATTTCTCTTGAATGACAATTCTAATCAAGGTTCTGCTTTGGGCCTCCAGCCAGCTTGCTCAACTCTAGGTGGAAGCAGACACCCACCATAGCCTCCATGTGACTTGAAGGGCACTGATGCATGCCCTCATCCCTCACTTATGCTAGGGATGGGGGAGAAAGTTGCCCACTCATCTCCCTCCAGCTCTGCATTGCTGTGACTCTGGCAGGCCAGCCTGCTGTATCAGGTCCCCTGTTCATCCACACCCTGAAGATCCCAGGACTCCTTCCATGGGCATCAAGCCCTGTGTGATCAGGTCAGATACCCCCAAGCATACTCCCCATCCAGTACACAGCCTCACAAGGGCCTCCTCACCTGGCACCTGCCCAAACCTTGCCAACTTCATATCTGCCTTTGATGATGTGGTGACTTCACAGAGCCTCAGTTTCATTAATGGCAAAGTGGGTGAGTGACCCGAGTCTATGAGGGTGTGTAGGGACTACATGCCATGTGGTAGGGGCCTCTTTCTCCTGTCAACATATCCATAGCCCAGACATGGGGGGTGGGGGTGGAGATGCCATCCTGATGGGCACTGGGATCTTGGAAGTTCCCAGGGTTCTGCCTGGGGAGGGTCATGCCAGGGCAAGCAAGAGAGGACAGAGCTGAGGTCCTGCCTCCACCCATCTGAGCACCAGGAATTAGGATGAACTCAAAGATTGGAGGGAGGCTACTGGAGAGAAGGCCTCAGTTTCCCCCTCTATAAATTGGGGTGCTTGGAGTGGGTAATCTGAAGTATTCTACAGACTAGGAGTATTATTTGGCCTTGGTTCTCCATTGATGACCCGTGGTACTCTGGGGTGCTGGAAATAGTGTTCTACACCTGAGGGATCCTTCTGAACAAAGACTTTGAAGATTGGGGAACTGAGGACTCAGGGTGGAGCGGAGCATGGCAGAGCACAGGGTCATCTAGGGGGTCCATGACCCGCTCAGACCTTGTGGGAGTCTTGGATGTGATACTAAATGGAATGGGAAATCTTTGGAGAGTTTTAAACCTGTAGATGACAAAGTCTGCTTTTCACTGAATTTCAAAGCCATCCTGGTGTAGACTGGGAAATGAAGCCCAGGTGCTCATGATTTTCTCAAGATCACACTGCCAGAACTCAGACCTGTTTTGAGTTGTGTTTCCTGCTGCTTCCTACCCCATCCTGTAATTCTTCCTTCTCTTCATTTTTTCATTGGCTAGTTGCAAGGCCAGGACTGAAGTTTTCTAGGAATTTTCTCCCACGCACCTGATGCCATTCCTGGGAAGTATAAGCTGGATTTAATACCTGTGCAGCAGGGGAAATTTGGGAGGCCCTGAGACACACAAAGATATGTTCACGGTCAATGGACTGTTAGGAGGAGGGAGGTTATGAACCCTCTGCAGTCTCCTCAGATGGTTCTTCATGCCCCCAGGCCTTAGGTGGGTAGCCTGTAGGGCTGTGCTGGTGAAATTGTGTAGAGATGCGAAATGCCATGGGATGGGAGTGTAGGCAGTCAGCAGCCCAGAGTGGACATTTTGGAGTTGTTATCTAGGAAGGGGGCACAGGGATGGGCATGCAGGAAGTTGCCTCACTTCCTTGGAGATAGAACACAACAAAAGTTTGAACCCTGGTAACCAGGCACCCACATTCTAGAGACTGCCTCTAAGAGCTCATTCAGGCATAGATGCTCAAGAGAAGATGTTCCCTTGTTGCTGTCTACTTGCTTCCCAAGGCATTGGCCACAGGAAGCCCCACAATGAGATCTTTACTCGATGTTGCAGGGATTGGCTCAACCCTCACCCTCAAAGTCTTTGGCCATTTACCAGGAGGAAATCAAACATAACCCATGGGACCCAGGGTAGGGGGATGCAGTCCGGGATGACACTGTGATCCTTTCTGGGCAGCCTCAGCTTCTCCCACTCCCAGTATGGTTGTACAGAGGGGAGGGCATGAGTGTGTACTGGGGCTGGGCAGAGAGAGGTGACTGGGGGTGAAAACCTGGTGAGCTCATCACGTTCACATCCAGTTCATGGCAGGCAGGGCCAGAAGGGGAGGCCTGGCATTGATACCCTGCTGCCGAGACATTGATCCTGAGCCAGGGAGCTGTTGTCTCCCTCTCAGGAGGAGGTGTATACAGACAGGGTCTTTGCCTCAACAGGAAGTAGAAGTTCATGTGGGGTTTTTCTTCTGGCTGACTACCAGGCTGGGCCCTGACGCCTTGTAGCCCTGATGATGACCCTGTCTTTGCAGCACTCCATCCATGAGACTAGCTCAGAGCAGGATGATGTTTTCTTCAACACCACCTCCCTGACCAGGGTGTCAGCAGACATGGCTAACAACGGAGGCCAGAACAGACCTGAGGTGAGATGTAGGAGCTAAGGATTCTCTACACACAAGTCCAAGACAGCCAGGAGACTCCTTGACCAACACTATCTTGCCAGAATCTCTAGGCTCCCTGCCAGGGATTCTCCTTGTTGGACTTTAGTCCCACTCCTTGAGGAATTGGACACCATCTTGCACCCACAGTCGTGACCAGGTACAATGTTTGTTGGAATATCAGAAATAAGGCTTTTATAATGATTCATTTTCTTGTTAAACCATGACTGTCTTTGTTTTTGATCCTGCCTTGGTTGTTTAACCTACCTGCTCCTAGGTGCTCCCCATCCCCAGGTGACCCACCTGCACTCAGCAAGGCTGTCTCTTCCAATCCATGAGCACAGAATATCTTGCCATTCATCTAGGTTTTCTTTAGATTCTTTTGGAAGTCTTTTGTAGTTTTAGTATATGTCTTTTGTATCCTTAAATTTATTCCTATATAACTTTATTCCTAGATATTTTATTCTTTTAGCTGCTCTTGTAAACGGAAATGTTAAATTTTAATCTGTTGAAGTGCATAAAACTCTTCAGTTGGATGTGTGATGGCTAACTCCTCAGGGGAGGCAGTTGCAGCTTTATCATACACAGCAGGATTAATCTCTTTAGAGGAAGGCAGGAGAGCTGTTTCCTCAAAGCAGACTAGAGACTGGGTGGCTGATTCCTCAGGGCAGACCATTCCAGGTTTATCTGGCACAGAAGACTCAGTAGAATCTGTGGTTTCAATGTCTCCACTATATCATGTTTTCTTAAATCCTTCTTAAGACTGTTCATTACCAGTATATAGAAAGACAATTGTTTTTGCCTCTTGATCTTGTACCCTAACTCTCATACAGAATTAACTTAGTAGCTTTAATAGCTTCCTTTTGGGTTCCTTTAGGTTTTCTATAAATAAGATCATGTCAACTACAAATAGATATTTTTATTCTTCCTTTGAAAATTTGAAACCTCTTATTTCTTTTTCTTATTTAATTGCTCTGGCAAGTATTCTAGTATAACATTGAGTAGCAGTGGTGAAAGTAGGTATCCTTGCTTCAGTCCTGATATGATGGGGAGAATTTACATCTTTCACTTGAAAGTATGATGTTAACTGTTTGTTTGTTTTTTTTCTCGTAAATGGTCTTTATCATGTCTCTGAGTGTTTTTATCAAGAGGTTGCATTTTGTCAAATGACTCTTCTGCATCTATTGAGGAAATTTTTTTGTTTCATTCTATTTATGAAGTGTATTACATTGATTTTTCATATTTTGATGTTGACATTTTGTATGTTGAACCCACTTGGTCATGGTGTATAAACTTTTAATACACCATTGGATTTTGTTTCTTAATATTTTGTTAAGAATTTTTCCATGCATATAAATAAGGGAAAATAGTCTGTAATTTTCTTTCCTTGTGATGTCTTTAACAGACTTTGATGTCAAAGTAACATTAGTACCATAGAATGAGTTAAGAAGTATTCACTCCTCTTAAATTCTTCAGAAGAGTTTTAGAAGGATTAGCATTTATTTAAATATTTGGTGGAATTCACTGTTAAGCCATCTGGTCCTGGACTTTTCTTTGGTGGAAGGTTTGGTTATTGATTCTACCTCTGTACTTGTTATAGGTTTATTGATGTTTTCTACTTCTTCTTGAATCATTTTGTGTAATTGATGTGGTTTCTAGGAATTTTTCCATTTCTTCATGTTAGTTGGAAGAATAAAGCAGAAAAAATCCCTGCCTCTTAAGCTTCCATTCCACTAGGGAGTCAGACACCTACACTTGATCTCATGAGCGTTCATGGCTCTCTCTAGGTATGGACAAGTCCTCATTGTCACTCAAGGAGATGAAAGAACTCTGGACCAAATAAAACTGTGAGTGAATCTTGGGTCAGAAAAAAGGGCTCCAAACCACACAGTTGAATTGGAAATGTGCAGTGGGTGTAATGGCTGAAAAGTGTAGGTCAGATCACTGTGTCACCAAATCAGATGTTTCCCATCTTGGTTTGATTTGTCCCCACCTACACCATCTTGCAAATGGAATCCATGACCTTAGGAAAGTAGATGCATTGAGAAAACTTTTATCCACTCTGCCTTGATGCTCAATTAAGTGTGCTAAGCTGTAGGCAAGGTGGGGTACGGCAGTGCCCATGTCAAAAAAAAAAAATATGAAGGGGATGTGACACTCACAGGCCCTCAAATAATATGGCAGCTCTTGTTATTTTGGCCTCATGCTGAGGTACAGTTAGGACCTGGAAGATGGTGCATGAGGTCCTCATTTACCAAGTATTTAAGAGCACCTAATTTTCCAAAACAGTGCAATGAGCAGGGCAGTTTCTGCCTTTCCCTGCAATTCTGCAAACCGGATTCATTTGTGGATAGGGCAGGAAAGATAGACAGATATGTGTCAGGGGCTTTGATGTACATAAGATTTGTTCATATATTAAACAGGAGCCGTCTATGATTGACAATAGTCCTCAGTCCTCAGCTAGGGTACAGTCAGCCTCTGCCAGGACTGAGAGTGGAGGGCTAGTGTGTGCAGGTGCTGGGGATGGGCAAGGTCATGTAAAGGAGTCCTCTGCAAACAAACATGGAAACCGTCAGAAGGGAAAGTGGGTTGAAAGGAAATGCCTTTCTCCCTTGCTGTCTACATTCCTCTCACAGTGCCATCGGATCTATACTCAGACCCTGGGTGAACCATCCCAATGGGGACTTCTTCTGGCCCCAGTTCCCTCCTATTCTCAAGGACTGGAAGGCCACCATGAATATTAAAATTATTGCCTTGACTTTTCAAAGGAGTTTCCATACTGCCTGCGGCTAACTTGAATTTCATCAATCAAGGGACTCCAAGCAAAAAGGTGAGCAATTCTGGGAGTGGGTGCCTTTGAACTGAGGAGATGGGATGGGTAGATAATCCAGGCAGTATCTCCATGGCTAATAACAGGAATACAGGAACACCAGAAGAGACATCAGGCAGACTTCTACCCTGGTATGGCTGTGGTGGTTTTGTTTTTTTTGTATCTGAAATGATTGGGGATATTTTGTGCCTTTAAAATGGCATGTGGAAACTATCAAGCTGGTGAACCCTCCTTCTCTTCCAGCTCTAGTGCCACCTCCATCGCCTGCCTCTAATTTAGCTCCTGCTCCTGCTCCATCACCAGCACATGAAGATTTGCAGCCCCTTCAAACTATGGATTTTGGGCTAGCTTTGAGTTTAGAGCAAAGTTCATGCTGCATTACTGAGTATGTAGCCCTAAGTGTACATTCAATATCTGCTCCTGAGATGGTGGCACAAATAACACCATGGCCAAGTATGGAGATGGATACAACACCATTCTTGGCTCCAGAATCACTGTTCACAGGAGATTTTTCTGAAGAGCTGGAGACAGCCCAAGAAGCAGATGAAGCCTTAAGCCTACTTCGTCTTGGGCTAGCACAAGAGAAGGAAACTTCCTTCTTTCTACCTGAGAAGGCCATTTATTTTCTCTTTGTAACATTTTTCTTTGTATTTTATATTTTTCATGGTTATATTTATTTTTTTCATTTTAAGCTTATTTACTTATTACTGTCCTGTTGTAGTGTGCAAATCAGTGCCTTACATACACGTAACATTGAACAACTGTTGTCACTGTCTGGTCCAGAATCTGTTTTCACCCCTAACTTGAACCTCACCCTACTGGACATTCACTATCCATTCTTACCTCATTTGTATGCTGAGAAAAACTAATCTGCTTCTTTCTCCTTGTATCCCCGTGCTCTGGGCCTGATTTCTGTATGTGGAGAGTCTTAGGACCTGGCCCAGATTCCAGCTCGATCAAGGAAGCTGTATAATTTTTTGATGGTTAGGGACAGTGCAGCTCAAGGAGGTTAAGAAATCAGCTGGAATGTCAGGGAAGAGGGATTGTAACTCAAACTAAGGCTCACAGCATACCAGATGTCTGTTTTCTTATTCACCTATTTGTGGCTGGCACCCTCCCATCTTATTGTCCCTGCCAAATGCTCAATCCCACACTGGCAGTGACTGTCCAGGAGGAGATTATGGCTTTGTTGACATGATATGCCCATAATCAAGCTGTTGGTGAATGTCATCCTTTTGACATCCTGAAAATTGTCCACATGATCTCCCCATACCAAGTAGGGCAGGTGGGCATCCAGGGAGAAGAGATAGGTGGAAGTCTAGTTCCTCCTGAGGATGTCAGGTGTGAATGCCCAGTTTGGCCAGGTGCTCATTGGAGTGCCGATCATAGGGAATGTCCCTGTTTGTAGGCTGTTAGGGGGGCATGGAATGCTCCAGGGAATAACCCAGGACTATTGGCCCTATTTAAGGTTTTCACAATTTTAATTTAATTGATACCTCACCTCTACTCAACTTTTTGGAGCATCTTCCTCACCTAATTCAGTACCAAGAAAGACTCTTTTTTCTATCCAAGTCAATTTGTAGTCTACATTTAATTGGATAAGTTTGTGCCCTGAGCTTTACATTTTGACCTTTCTGACAAGAAACTCAGAGCAACATTTTATCCATTCTTCCTGCAAAGCTTCTTTCTGCAATTTTAAATTTGTTTATCTTATTTTCAAAAAATCCCAACTTATTTTTTAAAAATATTAGTTGACTATTAGTTCATGGAGGGCTTTATTGTGTTCACAGGCTTAGTTCTTTTGATAGGTTTCAAAAATGAAGCCCTTAACAGTCACTAAGCAGAGACACATCTTGCCATGATCTCTCCTTCCACAAATGAAGGCTGCAAGAAAGACTTAAGAGCTCTCCAGTGGGATGGACTAGAGTATGTGGAATTGAGTGTAAGGAACAATGGGTCAGGGAATCAAGGAAAGGTTTTGTAAACACCTTTAAGATTGGGAGGTTAGAATGTGACCTCTCAAATTTCATCAGTTAAGATCAAATCAAAAGAGGCAGGAACACATGGGATCCAATGCAAGGCTTTCTCAAGAGTCCCAAATTTATGTGAGCTGCCCACTGGCAATGCCACTACAGGACAAGGAATGGTCCCAAATGGACCTTCCCCAGGAACCAGCCCACACCCAAGTCCTTCCTCCGTTGCTGTTGGGTGCCCTTGTGTCTAGTGCACAGTAGTAGTAGGTGGTCATTTAGGGGAGGAGCTTTCTATGGGGAGCTGGAAGAAGGACAGCTGGAATCCATGGTGGAGAGGGATGCACTAGTTCCAGCAGCAGGATCAGCCCCAAATGCCAAAGGCAATCACAAGGATGGGTACAAACCTTCACAACTTCCAGTAAAAAGTTTTTATAACAAGGTACTCCCTTAGTCAGGCATTAAATTTTTTCTCCTGGGACAGGATGGAGGCTGTAGGGAAGGGAAGGTGTCCTGCATAGCTGAGCATCTGCATGTTTGAAAAGAGTGAGGAATACAGTTCAGATCAGGGTGAGGATCCACAGACTGATGCATGATGATGGGTGTGATTCCCAGCAGAAGGTAGAGCAAAGGCTGGCTGTAGGGAGAGATACATAGAGCTGTAAGTGGGCAAGAGGGGCTGGTCAAGAGAGCTTCTGTTGAGGAACATGGTAGAGCAAGCACCTGAACTCATCAAAGAGGGAATCAGGCCTAATGTCTAGAATATGCATTTGATACTCAAACTAATAGGGATGGAGGGCTCAGCTCCAGAAACAAGAGAAAGGACCAGGTCAAGGACAAGAGCATAGGCCGGGGAGGGTCCCATGGCCATATCAAGTAGGAGCTAAGCCTCCTGAATTCCCAGGACAGAGGATAGGGATCAGGTGCCAGTCAAATTGTGTCTTGGGCATTCTCCAGGGTCCCAAAGAGGTCTTGGTGTTTTTATGTGCTTCTGTCTGACCTCAGTGTGGGTTCAAACATGATAATGTACTTGCTGACTGATGGAAGCCTCAGGATGGGATGGCCTGCTACACTTTCCCCAAACTTGGCCTCTCATCAAGAAGGCATAACAGCTGAAGAACATGGGGTAGGGGATAGTAATCCCCATGAAATATATAATCATTGATATTTAATTCCGTCCTGCCTTTTTATGGGAACTTAATACTCAGTGTGGTGAAGAGCCCCCAGGGCTATACAGAGCTATTGCTAGGTCCCTAGAGTGAGTGAATGAATGAGCAGACTGGACATAGGTCAGAAGCTGAAATATCTGCCATTGCTTCCTCAGCAATGCTTTTGATTATAGAGGACTTCAATTGAGCAGAACTTTAAATCAAATTTTAACTAGTAATAGTAAGTCTGAGAAGTGTTCTTTCTCAAAATTTTCAAAACAATGTGTTAATTTACTTTTATCTGTTCACGTAACAATCAATCATTTCTACTGCCTCACTATTATCACTCACTGATCTGTCAAATGGACAGGAATCTAATGGGCTTGAAATATCATGTGACCAATGGTCACATGTGGTTTTGCTCCCCAAGGTTAGAGCGTCTTTCTGGAATGAGCTCTGAGCATCAATGCAGGATATGACCTTAGGGCCTCCTGGGCAGCTTCCACACAGTTGGCAAGACCACCCTTCCCCAGGGCAGGGATATGTGGGGTTGGTCACCTCTCCACAGGTAGGGGATCTTTGATAGTTCCTGGCAGTGTCCCTGAGTTCAGGAGATGGACCTGGGAGCCAAAGGGCAAGGATTTGACTAGAGTTTACAGGGCAGAATGCTTGAGGGAGGGAGCTGGAGGCAGTGCAGAGAGCTACCCAGGGTTAGAGAAAGTCAGAAAGAGAGAGAGAAAGCTCCAGAGCTGTGCAGGGGTCACTGAGTGGGCTTCAGCTGAGCATAGTGCATGAACAGAGCTACAAAAGGCCACGCCCAGCAAAGAACAAAACCAACAGAAAGGAACGGGCAGAATGTTGCTCAGAGCTCATAAAGGAGGGGGAATAATTCATGTTCTTACCAGTAAGCATGGAAAAATCTCATAATTCAGATAGTATCAGGTGGAGCACTCAGAAGCTTGCCTCATTTGAAGATTAACTGGTATAAAATAAATGTTGTAAAACATATCAATAACTGTATATCACTTCAAAATGAGTAGAACAAACAAACAAATTCAGCAAAATGTCAGTTTACAAGTTTAACATGCAAGAATCTTTCTAAAAACCAAAAGTGAACTATTGAAATAGAAACTAAGAAAACAACTCCATTTTATTAGGATCTGACAGAATAAAATATTTAGGAATAAATTTAAATAAGAAAGTGAAAGACATGTACACTGAGAAATACAATACCCTAATAGAAGAAGACTAAAAAATGGGGGAAAATGCTGATTCATGGATAGAAAATTGAATTTTGTTAAGATATCAATGATACCCCAAAAGAACTATAGATTTAATGCAAAACCTTAAGAATTTTGGCAGCATTTTTTCACTAAGGGGAAATCATATTCTCAAATCCTGTGGAAATCAAGTAACCCTGAATAGTCAAAGCAATTTTGAAATAGAAGAACAAAATGGAGAATGACTCTTCTTTATTTTAAATTTTATTTTGTATGTTTACTAATTGAAAATATAAACAATTAAAAACTCAAAAGTATAAACACAGATGAATAAATACATATCTCAAATAAATGTACTGGATTCGTATAAATTTTTTTTTGAATCAAACAATATGTTACACAATATATTTGGTTCATAGTAATACAATCATACAGTATTTGTCCTTTTGTGTCTGGCTTGCTTAGGTCAACATAATGTCTTCCAGGTTCATCCTTGTTGTCATATGCTTTCCAACTTCATTTCTTCTTACAGCTGCATAATATTCCATCAAATGACACTTCTTAAATTCAAGTTTCACTACAAGCCACAGTCTTCAAATGATTTGGTTATGGCCTAGAAAAAAACATATAGAACAAGGGAAAATAATTGGGCATCCAGGAATTAACTCACACATTCAGGGCTCACTGATTGTGGACAAGGGATGCAAGTATATAAAATGGGAAAACAATTGTCCCTTTAACCAATGGTATAAGGAAACCTAGATGTCCACAGGCCAATACCAACACCATAAACAGATATGAACTCAAAATGTTTCAAGGACCTAAACTTTACAGCTCAAATCTGAACACTCTAGAAGAAAACACAGGGAAACCCTTCATGACCTTGGATTTTGCAGTGATTTCACAGAAATGACACCCAAAGCATGAATACCAAAAAGCAAAAATAGATAAAATGAACTTTGTCAGAATTAAAAACAACTTTTTAAATTCAAAGGACAATATCAGAAAATTGAAAAGACATCTTATACAACAGGAGAAATAATATCTGATAAGAGATTAATATCGGGGATACATAAATAACACTTCATCTATACAAGAAAAAATTGAAAAATACAATCTAAAATGGGAAAAGGGCTTAAATAGACATTTCTCCAGTGAAGATGTTCAAACAAGCATCTGACTAGTTGCTAAACAAAATAGTCATTAGGGAAATGTCACTCAAAGCCACTATGAGGAACCATTCCACTCTCAATAGTATGGCTGTTATTTTTAAAAATTCATGGAATGGGCCTTGTCCATCTTCATCTCATTGCTAGTTGTCCTGGGTGAGTCCAATGAACTGGAGAGTAGGTGTTGCAACTCTGCTGAAATCCAGGGCTCAACTGGCACATGGAAAATAACGTGTTAGCAGAGATGTGTAGAAATTGGAACACTTATATTTTGTTTTTATGTGCAGTCTCTTGAAGATTCACCTGACTGGACCCCAGAAAATCAAGTATAAAATTAACATATGGTCCAACATTCCCACTTCTAAGTGTATATTCCCAGAAATTGAAAGCAGTGACTCAAGTAGATATTTATACATCATTGTTCAAGGCAGCATCATTCTCAATAGCCAGAGAGAAACCTGGCTGTCAAGCAGATCAACAAGCAGATGAAAGGATGAAAGAAAATGTGGTTTATACATGTAAAGGAATATAATTCAACCAATAAATGATATAGTTGTGATACATTGCACAATGTGAATGAACCTTGAAGACATCATCTTGAGTGGAATAGAAAAGAAATGCAAGGATATTTATAATTTCACTTATAGGATATACCCAGATGAAGCCTATTTATGGAGACAGAAAATAGACTACAGGTTACCAGTGTCAGGAGTGGAACCAGAATGGAGAGTTATGGCTTACTATGTACAGGGCTTCATTCTGATATGCTAAAAGTTTCAATATGGATGCTGGTGATGGTAGGCCCTCATTGTGAATGAAATTAATGCCACTGAATTATACACTTGAATGCTGTTAAAATGGGAAGTTTGAGTTTTGTAAAACTCACTCCAATTAAATTTAAATCATTGTTATATTTAAAACAACTTGAAATGATATTTTGGATATATTAGGTGAAATAAAATACATTCTTATAATTAATTTTACCTGCTTATTTTTAGTTTTTTTTTTTTATAGTGGCAAATAGCTAATATAAAATTATGTAGGGGATTTCATATTTCTCTTTTTCAGGAATGGAGTAGAGTGTGCTTCAAGCACACACACACACAGATTTGCAGTATGCCTTGAAAATTTCTGGAACAGTTGACAAGAAACCCTTAATAATGCTGAACTCCAGGGTAACATACTGGAGATCTGAACTGGAAGAAAACTTACTTTACATGAAATTTTATAATGTTTAAGAAAAGAACAGAATCTGTAGGATGGTTTGACTAATGCTAAGAGATGTAAAAGTATGGGCACAGTTCCAGTGCTTTATGATTTGTAAGGGGCTTTCTCATCCATCATTTCCTCTGCCCCATGCTATAAAGAAAAAGCAGAGTGTGAAAATAATATACTTGGTAAGATGATATTTCCATGAGATACTTTGACCAGTTAAAAATTCAGAACTGAGGTAGTGTCTAAACCGCACATGCATAGGAGTTGCCATAAGACAAAAAGAGGAGATTATAAAGGGTGAATGTTGAAACTTAAAGGAAATAATGTTTTGGTGACATTGGGGTTACCTAGTGGGTAAAAGATATTAGTATTGCATTTTTATTATTATAATTGTAATAATTATTATTGCATTTATTATTATAAATAATAATTTAATTTATATTTGGTGGCATTTCTTGTCTTTCTCAATATCCCCCTTTGACCATACACTCGACAAAGAGCTTTGTCAGAAGTTGACCTCTACCAATCACCGTCAGCCATCATTTGCTAGATTCCTTGTAGATGGTTAGCCTCATTCTCATCATATCCTGCTTTCCATTTCCTTCTAATGTTTTAAACACAGAGATATCATCTGTTAGGTCAGTACCTGCAATTTTGCATTTAAGACTTTGTCAAGGTCAAAGGATCAGGGAGTTCAGAGTAATAGTTACCAGGAAAATGAAGCCAAAAGATGGCAGGTACCTCAATGCCAGGGACCCTGCCATCCAAATTAAACTCACTGAACAAATCCCAAGGTCTGGGCATACCTTATACATCCAGTATATTTATTTTTGCCTTAGTGTCTTCTACTGACCGCTCTATTCTTTAGATTGGTGTATACAGAACAACCTTTTCTATTAAAAGGTCACAAGTGCTCCCTTAATGATATGAATACTTAGGGTCCTTCAGTTCGGGACAAAGATTCTGCCACACCATTTACTTATGGTTGTACAGTGTTGATATCTCTGGTGCTAAAATTAAAAGGTCCCTCTATAAATGTAAACATTTTGGATGGCTTGCTCAGTTTGAAGAATCCCATGGAGGGATACATGGACCTGAGAAAATTCCTCCACTAGGTATTCAATGAATGGGCTTCCTTAGGTAGATCAGGTTTGCAAAATAGTGGACTTAATTTAAAAGAATATAATTCCAAATTGAAGGTATCTCTGGTGATTAAGTTAGAAAATAAAGTCTGGAATCAACAACCCAAGGTTGATCTCCCTAACCAGGAGGTGGAAAGGCCCAGTATTAGTCATGGATCTCTAGGAAAAGAGAACCACAGGGATATCTGTGAATATTATGAGATTTTGTAAAATTGTCTCATGTGACTGTGAGTATGCACAATTTCAAATTTTGTAGGGTAGGCTATGATAGTGAACTGCTGATAAAGGTTTCCAACAAATTTTCTAGAAAAAGCTGACTGGCTGAATTAGAAGTGAAAATTATCTCTTCAGAATTTATCACTTCTTCTTTTAAGGCTTTCAATTGAATCATTGGGGCATCTCTCATTGTTGAAGGCAATCTCATCAGTTCATTATAGACATAGGTCCAATCAAATAGTAATGATATAAGTCCATAAAATGTCCTCACAGTAAGATTTACACCAGTGCTTGAATGAACAAATAACTGGACACCATCACCTGGCTATGTTGTCTCTTCTCCAAAATCCTGTTTTATTAAGAGTTACATGGGATGCAGATGTGGCTCAAGTGGTTGGGCTCCTGTCTACCATATAAGAGGTTCAGGGTGCGATTCTCAGGGCCTCATCATGAAAAGGAAGCTGGCCCACAGGGCAATCAGGCCCGACTGGAGAGCTGGCCTGCACCCAGAGCTGGCACAGCAGGCTGACAAAACTAAAAGGGACACAGAAGAGAGACAATAAGAGATGCAGCAGACCAGGGAACTGAGGTATCACAAGAGATTGAGCAGCCTTTCCACACTCTGGAAGATCCAAGGATTGATTCCTAGTGCCACCTAAAGAGAAGATAATCAGACACAGAAGTACATACAGAGAGCAGAAAATGAGTGTAAAACAATGGGGGGGGGTTGTGGAAGAAATAAATAAATTTATTTTGAAAGTTACATTTTATGATTGATAGAATAAGTAATAATTAATTAGGAGAGGCATGAAATAGTAATACAAGTGGTAAAAATCAAATATGTAAGTATCCAGAAGTCTGCATAAATTTATCATTGAAAATGTTGCTGTTATATTAAAACACACATAAGTAGGTGAAACTGCACAAGGCTAGGCACAAGAAAGAGATCTGTAAACTCAACAATTCACAGAAATCATACAGAACTGGGAGGTGTCTGAGTTCTGACAAGTCAGATTTGTAAGTACTCTTTGAATAACCATGCATCCAGTAGAGGCCTCCCAAGTGCCATATCTATATTTTAGGATTAAAGTAATATACAGTAAAAGCTACTGTAAAACTTAACCTAGCAAAGCTTAAAACCAAGTCTCAAAAGCACCAAGCTCATCCTTAAGTAACTTAACTGAATTATAGAACAAACTGCAATATGCTTTAAGGGAAGGTAACAAACTCACAGGTGTTGACAACATAATATTGGCAGCATCCATATCAAATTAAGCATTATTAGACATGTGAAGAACATAAAAAATCTATTAACCATAACCAGGAGAAATAGTTGTGAACAGAAAAAGTCACAGAAAAACAAAGATGACAAAATTAGCAAAGACTTTAAAGAGTTATTGTAAATATTCTCAAGGAATTAAATGAGAAAAAAAAAAGTACAGAAATTGAAGGGATATAAAATAGAAAGAAATTGAACTCTAACAACTTAGTATCGGAAATAAACATGTACTGATTGGGAGAAACACCAGATTAGATACTACACAAGAGAGATTATTAATTGAAGATAGAAAAATAGAAACTATTCAAACTGAAGAAACTATGATTCTAGAGGTGAATCTCAGAATTTGAAACCTAATTGAGTATGCCCTGCAGGTTTTCAGAATTATTTGAGAACAGTGACCCTGTTTCCCTTCCAATTTCTCCCTATGGTAATGGGAATGCTTATTCTATGTTTGTCCCTCCTTTGTATAATGGAGGCAGTTAACTTATTTTTAACTTTCACAGTTCCACAGCCAGGGAGGAATTTTTGCCTCAGGACAGACTGTATGCATATAACTGATTTTGATGAGACTTTGTACTTAAAACTATTACTAAAATGATTAAAGGCTTTTGAAATATTGTGGTGGAATGAATATATTTTGTATATGGAAAGAACCTGTATTTCTGAGATCCAGAGGGTGGTGTGTGACAGTTTGAGTTTTTGTGAACCCTATAAAATCATGTCCTTAGGGATGAGTTGACTACCTGGCCTTCTCTAACCTTTGGCATACATGCTCAACACTCTCAGAGCAATGAGTTGACCACCTTGCCTTCCCTAACCTTTGGGGGACAGGTGCATCCCTCTCAGATCTATGGGGTGCTGACCTTAACCACCCTAATCCTTGAGGAATGTGCTCCACCCTCTCTGCACCCTGGGGTGGCAAAACTCTCCCAAAACATTGGGTGGGGACATACACCCTCTTCAAATGCTGGGGCAAACTCACCCTCTCTGTACACATGGGTGGGTCTCCTCTCTTGGCCCGAGGTGATATCTTAATTCCAGATCTCTGCTTCAATGGTTTTCCTCTTAATGTTGTTTCCCCTTCCATCTCTCCTGTCAATGCTCTTTTTTGCCCAAGGTGACAGTGGTTTTGTTCCTACAGCTTTCTCAAAAACTTTGTTGGTTTAGCATGCAGGAAGCAGGGGCCCAAGCTATCAGACAGTAAGACTTTCCACACATCTTTCCAAGATAACTGAATCTTGAATCCTGATTTACAAGTTCCAAGTTTAGTTGACTCCCCAAATGGGACATTATTATCTGGGAGCTCGATTTCCAGAGGCTTGGAATGTTTGGAATCAGTTTCTGCTTCATTTGTGCCCAATATTTCAGGCCTGAGCTTATCCCACTCATCTAGCATTTTGCTTTAAGCTGCAAGGAGAAACCAAGCTGCATTCTCTGAGTTTACCTTGGAAAGTTTTTCAGCTAAATTCTCAGGTTTGCCCTTTTCAAATTCTGTCTTCCATATAACACCAGGAGTTAATCTTGCCAAGTTCTCTGCAACTTTAAAACATGGATTGCCTTTCCTCCAGCTTCCAGTAATAGTTTCACCATTTACTTCTAAGTCCTCATAAAAAGTCTCTTTAGCATCCATCTCACAATTATGTCCTCCTAAGGCCTTATCAAAAATAACTTCAGGGTCCATATTGCTACCAACAATCTCTGCAAAACAATCTAAGCCTTTTCCATCAATCATCTCACAATTCCTCCAAAACATACCCCTTAACCATTTATAAAACTGTTCCAACATATTGGTAATTGCAAAAGCACTTCCCCACTCCTCGGTACCAAATCCTGTATTAGTTAGGCAAAGGGTTGCTGATGCAACATACCAGAAATTGCTTGGTCTTTATAAAGGGTATTTGTTTGGAGTAGAAGTCCAGTTGCCAGGCCATAACATTTATGTTTCTTCGCTCTTCAAAGTACATTGCCACGTGTTGGAGCAAGACAGCTGTTGATGTTTGCCAGGGTTCAGGTTTCTTGGGTTCCTCTCTTCTGGGGGCTCTATTTCTCTCTGGGCTCAATGCCTCTGTTTCCTCCAGAAGGTTAGCTGTAGAATATGAGGCTCTCTAGGCTTTGCCTCTCTCCACAAGGCCAGCTGTAGACTCTCAGGCCAATGGCTCATGTCTTTTCCCAGGGCCTTCTCTCCTTCCTCACAACCTAGGTCTCTTACTTCCCGGGTCTCCAGCTCAATACTACAGCATCAGAACTACTACAACTCTGTCCTTTGCCATGCCTTCTATATTTGATTCCCCACCCACTAAGTTGTGGGGCTCAATGCCTTACTGACATGGCCCAGTCAATGCCCTAATCATAACTTAAACATGCCCAGATTAACAGACCACTTTACAAGCATAAACCAATACCTATTTTTGGAATTCATAACTATATTAAACTGCCAAACTGCTACCCTGTGCTGTTTCAATTTCAAAAGTAAAGTTTCATAAGTACAGTCATCACAATGAAGGGCCTGTCAATTGTCCATGCTCCTTCACTAGTCACTGCCCCTCTACTCAAGGGATTCTTGTTGTCCCATTAGAGAATGTGAGAGAGTGCTCCAGGATATGAATTTGATATTCCTTTGGTTATTGTGTGAATATCCACCCACTGTGACGATGCCCCATGGACACTTGAACACATTCATATCCTTATAGATATGCCTTAGGTGAATCTCCTCCCATCCATCCCCCATCTCTGGCACCCCACACCAATGACCTACCCCTGCCACAATTATAACCCTTCTGTGATCCAAAACTTCTTCAAAATTTAAGTGGAAAAAAAATAACAATACAATTAATAGGAAAATGATATAATGAAGTTTAAAAAATAATGAATAAAATACAAAAACAATTTTAAAACTTTGAGGTAATAAAAAATAAAAAATATAAAACAAAAAACGTTTGACATTATGTCTTTCATCACTGTAAGATCTGTTGTTTTGTGTGTAGAGTGACATTTGCTTCCATTTATTCACCCAGTGTCTTATTTTTTTCCACTTTGTCTTCAAAGAAGCTTTAGGTTACAGAAAAGTCACGTACATAGTATAGGTGATTCCCATGTACCCAACATCCTCTCCCTTTCCCCCTTTTCCCTATTAAAAACATTTTACATGTGGATGGTACATTTGTTACAATTGAGGTAGAAATATTGAAACATTGCTACTAACCATGGTCAATGATTTACATTGTGGATTACATTTCAGACCATAGTTTTATAAATTTTGATGAAGTTTGACATGGTCTGTATCCATCCTTGCAAAACCATGTAGAACAATTCCATCATCCTAAAAATGTCCCATGTTCCATCTATCCTATTTTTCCCTCCCTCTCCACTCAAGACCCATGGTAACCACCAAGATTAACTCATTGAAAGACCAGATTCATAGTTATTTGCAACAACATTGAGGGGTTGACATATTGGCCTATCCTCCCCTATTAGGCATTGACTATGCTCTCAAGAGACTCCTGCCCCTCTATTTGAGATCAAAGCAGGACTCCCCAGGATAGGAGTCCAATATCTTCCTGCTCATTATGTGAGTCTCCACACCCTAATATAACACACTATGACAAGATGAAGTTGTCAAATTCTAGGAATTTGTCAATTTCCTCTAAATTACTCATTTTGTTGGCATAAAATTTCTCAAAGTATCCCCTTATGATACTTTTTATTTATTTATTTTTATTATGCCCTTTATTTCCTTTGAGTATGTGGTGATATCCCCTTCCTCATTACTTACATTATATATTTGCATCTTCTCTCCTTTTTTTCTTTGAATAAAGAAATAGCTAAGGGTTTGAATAGCTAAGGGTTTGTCAATTTTATTAATCTTCAAAAATTACCAGCTTTTGATTCTGTTTATTTTTTCTAGTGCTTTCTTTTTTCAATTTCATTTAGCTCTGCTCTAATCTTTGGTTTTTCCTTCTTTCTACTATCATTGGGGTTAATTTGTTGTTTTGTTTAATTCCTCTAGGTGTATAATTATGTCTTTGATTTTAGCTCTTTCTTCATTTTAAATGTAGGCATTTTGGCTATGAATGTCCCTCTCAGCTCTGCTTTTGCTGATTCCCAGAGGTTTTGATACATTGTGTTTTCATTTTCATTCATTTCAAGGTAGTTCATAATTTATTTTGCAATTTCCTCCTTGATCCACTGATTGTCTAAGAGTGTGTTGTTTAACTACCATATCTTCATTCCTAATCTGCTTCTCTGCCCCATAGTGATTTCCAGCTTCATTCCATTGTGGTCAGAGAAATTACTTTGTATAATTTCAATCTTTTTTAATTCACTGAGAGTTGTTCTGTGGCTTAGCATGTAGTCTATCCTGGAGTTTGATACATGTGCACTTTAGAAGAATGTATATCCCACTGTATTTGGGAGTAATGTTCTATAAATGTCTATTAGGCCCCGATTCTATAATTCATAATTATAATTATATAATATTAGGTCCAGATTCTATAATTCAAGGTCTTTGTTTCTTTACTCATCCTCTGTCAAGATGTTCTATCTAATGATGGTAATGTTTTATTAAATCCCTGACAGTAATTATATAGGCATCTATTTCTCCACTTAATTTTTCCAATGTTTGCTTCATGTGTTTTGAGGCACCCTGGTGTGATGCATAAATGTTTATGATTGTTCTTTCTTCTTCACAGATTACTGCTTTTATTTATATATAGGGCCTTTATCTCTTACAATAGTTTTTCATTTAAAGTCTCTTTTGTCCAATATTAGTATAGTCACACCCACTCCTTTTTTTTGGCTATTGTTTGCATGTAAAATTGTTTTCTGATGATTCACTTTCAGCCTCCTTGTGTCCCTGGGCCTAAGGCGGGTTTCATGTAGACAGCATATATATGGGTCATATTTCCTTATCCATTCTGCCAATCTGTATCTCTTGATGGGAGAGTTTAATTCATTAAAGTTCAATGTTATTACTGTCAAGTAATTACTTACAGTAGTCATATTTTCTTTAGTTTTATGTATGCCATATACTGTTTTTACTACTCTTTTTATCTTTTTAGTTATTCTTACATTCTCCTCCAACTCTCCTGTGTTTTCCTTTTAATCTACAGAACTCCCTTTAATATTTCTTGAAGGACAGGTTTCTTATTGACAAACATCTAATTTCTGTTTATCTGTGAATATTTTGAACTCTTCCTCGGTTTTAAATGTAAGTTTGCTTATAGAGAATTTTTGGCTTAAAGATTTTACTTTGAGCACCTTACCTATATCATACCACTGCCTTCTTGCCTCCATGGCTTCAGATGAGTAGTCAGTTCTTGATCTGATAGAGCTTACCTTGGATGTGATGGATCTCTTTTCCCTTGCTTTTTTCAGTATTTTGTCTTTGTCTTGATCTTTGAACAATTTGACAAGCATATGTCTTGGAGTAGGCAGAAACAGCACACTGTTTTCTATGTGCTGTGCTTCCTGGACATATATGAACATGTCCTTCAACAGAATTGGGAAATTTTCAGCCATTATTTCACCTAATACTCCTTTTGCTCCTTTCCTACTCTTCTCCCCCTGGATTGCCTATAATGCATATGTTTGCGTGTTTTGTGTTGTCATTCAAATCACTAAATCTCTGCTGGATTTTCTCTATCATTTTATCTATCTGTTCTACTACCTGCTGGATTTCAGCTGTACTGTCTTCCATGTCATTGATTCTTTCCTCAACCTGTTCAAATCTGCTATTATTTCCTTTCAGTGAATTTTTTATTTTTGTGCCATTCATCACCAACAGTTCTGTTATCTTTTTATGTTTGTTTCCAATTTCTACAGTATGTTGCTCTAGTTTCCTCTTATTATCCTTTATCTCTTCCTTCATTTTGTTAACTTGATTCATGATATTTGTTTGGACATCCTTGATTAGTTATTCTACATTTTTCATCTCCTCTTGTTTCTTAGTTTGTTCATTAGACTGGGCCATGTCGTCCTGTTTCTTAGTATACCTTGTAATTTTTTGTTGGTATATAGGCATCTATTTATCTTGCTGTGCTTATTTGGTTGGTTAGCTTCTCTGTCTAATGTAGGGCTTTATTTTGTTTGTTTTGTGTGTGTGTGTGTGTGGTTATTTTTTGATACTTCATTCCTCTTATTATATATACTGGCAGTGGTCTCCCTTCCCTTGGAATAAAAATATTAGGACTAGAGAAAAAGAAAGAGATGTAAGAGAAAAAGAAGAATATTAACAATAATTTAAAAAGATAGCAGAGGAACTGTGCAAAAGCTAAGAAGCTAATGAACACAAGTAAAAAGTCATTAAATGTACAAAGAATTCTAAATATAGGATCATCAGGGTATAGTGAAAGTTTCATTTCTTCTTTTCCTATTTGGGTGCCTTTTATTTCTTTATCTAGCCTAATTGCTTTAGCTGGAACTTGTAGCACAATATTGAAAACAATGGTGACAGTGGGCATCGTTGCCTTGTTCCTAATCTCAGTGGGAAAGTTTTCAATCTTTAAGCATTGAGTACAATGCTAGGTGTAGGTTTTTCATATATGCACCTTATCATTTTGAGAATGCTTAACCATTTTGAGACTGCTTCCTTCTATTCCTATATTTTGGAGTGTTTTTATCAAGAAAGGGTGTGTTATTTTGTCAAATACATTTTCTGCATCAATTGAGAGGATCATGTGATTTTTCTTCTTCAATTTCTCAGTGTGGTTTATTACACTAATTTCCTTGTATTCCTGGGATAAAACCCACTTGATCATGATGTATAATTATTTTAATGTGTTTTCGGTTTCTGTTTGCAAGTATTTTGTTGAGGATTTTTGCATGAGAATTCATTAGAGATTGTGCTAGCAATTTTTTGTAGTATCTTTATTTGATTTTATTATTAGGGAAATGTTTGGCTTCACAGAATCAGTTTTGTAACATTCTTTCCCAGTCAATTTTTTGGAAGAGCTTGAGCAAAATTAGTATTACATCATCTTTAAATGATTGGTAGTATTCACCTGTTAAGCCATCTGGTCCTGGGCTTTTCAACTTTTGGACGTTTTTGATGGCTGTTTCAATCCCTTAACTTGTGATTGGTTTCTTCAGATCTTCATCTTCTATTTCTTCTAGGGTCATTATAGGTGGTTTCTGTGTTTCTAGAAATTTGTCCATATCCTCCACATTCTCTAATTTTTTGTCATGCAGTTATTCATAGTATCCTATTATGATTTTCTTATTTCTGTGAGGTGAATGGATAATATCCACTCTCTCATTTGTGATTTTATTTATTTCACTCCTCTATATATTTTTTTTCAGTCTAGCTAAAGGTTTGTCGATTTTGTTGATCTTCTCAAAGAATCAACTCATAGTGTTGTTGATACTCTCTATTGTTTGTGTGTGTGTGTGTGTGTGTGTGTGTGTGTGTGCATGATTTCATTAATTTCTGCTCTGATCTTCCTTTCTTTTCTTCATCTTGGTTTAGGATTAGTTGGCTGTTCTTTTTCTACTTCCTCCAAGTGTGCATTTAGATCAATTTCAGTCTTTCTTCTTTTCTAATGTATACATTGAGGGATATAATTTTCCATCCCAGCACTGCCTTTGCAGTGTCCATAGGATTTGATATGTTGTCTTCCCATTTTCATTCGTCCCAAGATATTTGCTGAATTCTCTTGAAATTTCTGCTTTGACCCATTGATTGATTAAGAGTGTGTTGTTTAATCTCCATATACTTATGAATTTTCCCTTTTTCAATCCATTATTGTTTTTCAGCTTCATTCCGTAATACTTAATGAAACTATTCTGCATACTTTCAATGTTTTTAAATTTATTGAGACTTGTCTTGTGAACCAACATATAGTCTGTCTTGGCAAAGGATCCATGAATCGGTAAAGACTGTTTATCCTGCTGCTTGAAGGTGAAACATTCTGTATATATCTATTAGGTTTAGTCCATTTATCATATTATTTGATTTCTTTATTTCTTTGTTATTACTGTAAAGGCACTACTTCATTCATTTGTCCTTTAGCTATCTGTTGTCATATTGTTCTATTGTCTTGTCTTCTTACTCTGTACGCTACCCTTCCTAATAATCTTCTTTCTACACTATTTTCCAAATCTCTTGCCCTCATTTTTTCCTTTGAGCACTCCCTTTAGTATCTGTAGCAATTCTGTTCTTTTAGTAAGGTATTCTATCCGATTTTTTGTCTGTGAAGACTTATAATGCACCCTCATTTTTGAAGGACAGTTTTGCCAGATACAGAATTCTTTGCTGGCAGTTTTTCTCTTTCAGTAACTTAAATACATCTTACCACATTCTTCTTCTACTATGCTTTCTGATGTGAACTCAGCACTTAATCCTATCAATTTTCCCTTCTATGTGATGATTTGCCTTCCTCTTGCTCGTTTAAGACTCTTCTCTTTATCTCTGATATTTGTCATTCTGAATAGTAGGTATCTCAGGGTAGGCTTTTTGAGATGTATTTTACTTGGCATGCATCAACCTTCTTGGTGTCTCTCATAAGGCTTGGGAAATTTTCATTTATTAGTTCTTCAAATATTCTTTATGCCCCTTTTCCACACTATTCTCATTCTGGGACATCAATAATGCAAATGTTTCTGCATTTCACATTGTCATTCAATTCTCTGAAACTCTGTTCCATTTTTTTCATTCTCTTCTCTTTCTTTTCTCCTGTCTTTTCCAGTACAGATGCTTGTCTTTGAAATCACTAATTTTGCCTTCAATTAATTCAAATCACCTCTTATGTGGCTCTAATGTATTTTTAATTTTACCCAGCGTGTCTTTTATTCTGATAAGATCTGCTATTTTTCTTTGCAGGCTTTCAAATTTTTCTTTATGCTCATCATGTGTCTTCTTAATGACATTTATTTCTTTATTTATATTATTAAAATATTCTTTGATGTGTTATAGGTGAGTTGTGTGATTATCATTAATTGTCTTAAATCTTGTAACTCTTCTGGATATTTTGTTTGTTCCTTTGGCAGGCCATCTTTTACTGTCCCCTAGTATGGCTTGTAATTCTTAGCTGATGTCTAAGCATCTGAATTGATGAGCTTACTCTGATGGCCAATTTATGTCTCTTTCCTATCTTTCTTATTCAGAGCTCTTCTTTGATATTTGGTTCAACTGATTCTAATTCTTTAAGATTGCCTGGCTTAAGTTATCAAAATCAGGCCAGAAATGTCTCGGTTTTGGAGATGCACACAATAACAGAAGGAATATTGAATTCCCATCCTGGGGAGTTATGCTACATTCTCTAATAGGACAGCAAGAATCTTCTAAGTGCAAGGGCATTGCCTAGTGAAGTAAGACAGATCATTACACCAGGCCCTTGACAGTGATACTTTTACTTATGAACCTTTTCTTGTGAAATTGAAAGTTATTCTAGTATTATGTATTGCCTAAGAGTTACCTCCTGAAAACCTCCTTGTTCCTCAAGTGTAGCCTCTTTCTAAGAAAAATTCTGTCTATAAATGCACTAACTTCCTGGAGGCATGAGACACACTCCCAAGAATGAGTCCCCATGGCACCGAGGGATTATTAACAATTGCTGGCTAGCAATGCATCTGAAAAAAGACCTTGACTGAAAGCAGAAATGGTAAGTACAAATGAATTTTCATGGCCAGGAAATTTCAAAGTGAGTTGAGAAGTCATTCCAGACTTTATGCTTATGCACATATCAGCAGGATCTCATTGACTGCAACAGAAAACAGTGTCTCAATAGCAAGGTGTGGTTGAGGAGCCCTTCTCGGCTGCTGCAGGGAATCGGTAACTCATGTTTTTTGTCTCAGCTTCTTTGTCTCTCTGTCTTTTCCTGTCTGGGCAGTTGTGTAGCCCTTTACTGGTCTGTTGAACACCAAAGCAGGATTCTTGAACAGCTTTTGACTCTTTGTCCATTGTTTTCATGAAAGAATTGAGCTCTGCCTGTTAGTCCACTGCCATCTTCGAACAATACTCATGATGGGGATTTCACCAGATTCTCCAGCATCAAGCAGCAGCAGCTTCATTTCTTTGTGACTGCTTTCTATCTGTCCTATTGCAATTGTGGTTGATCTTCTTGCTCCATTCCACTGCTGCTTTTTCCTCAACACTCAACCTGCAGCCAATGGTGGTGGCAGAAGAGGGTGATTGAGCAGGACACACTCACACACTGCTGCAACTGTGACTCCAGCAGCAGAGACAGCATCTGCTACTAGCTGGCTGTTCTCTCTGTCTGCTCCTAGAGCAACTCAAGATCATTTTCTTAAAATTCTTTTCCTAGTATGTCCAAAATTTGGTCTTGTTTATGTTTTCTGGATATTAATCTTGTCACTTTTGATGGGTTACATTTCCAATTTTTTTGCTTTGTGTTCATTTTTGCACATGGAATATTTTAATGTTTTACCATGTTAACTCTGGGATTTATTCTCTGAGATGTCTGTTCCTAAAGTTTGTATTCATCTAGTGATATGATGGGGATTTCCTTGATTATCAGGAATTAACAAAAACAAGAAAACCAGTGAAAATAGCTCCTTTCACACACTTTTTAAGTTGGCTCTACATGGCTGGTGTTCTCCTTCAGAGCTAACCCCTTTTAACAGGAAGATCAACCTGAGGTGCTTGAAAAGCACAGGGTATCTGTATCGTAATTTATCTATCCTATTTTAATTTCAGAGTATGTTTGTTTCTTGTCTTGGTTTTACACTTGTGATTGCTTTTGGCCTTATAATCCCCAATTTATAGGAATTTGAATTCCTGTTGCCACTTTCTGGGGGTTCTATTTTAAGACTCCATGCATGTAATCCTTTTCTCCAGGCTTGTATGACTTTATTATTTCCTGCAGTGCTTTAGATGATTCTCTGCCTGTAGGATAATTACTATTTGCTGAGACAAGCTTCTTAATTCAGTATTTCAGGCTTCCCTCTCTTTGTTTGGCAGTGCATACAGGTATCCCATTATGCTCATAGAAGTTACTATGCTCCCTCTGGAACAGGGCCAGAGATCCACAATGGGAGTTCAGCCTGGCTCCACACCATGTTGGCAATGTGGTGGGGAGAGTGTTTAGCAAGGAGCTTCATCTACTGTCTTTCTGCCCACATTTTGTTTAATCATCTCTTACTCAGATACGGCAACTTCTTAACTATTTTTCTGGAGTTTTGAGGAAAGTATGTCTGCATGTTTTTGCTGGTTGTTCAAAGACCTGTGAAGGAATGGCATCCTCAAGTATTTACACTGCCATTTTGGTTGACCAGAAGTCCAAAGTAGGTGACTTTTGAAACCCTCCATTCATTTCAAGTTTACAAATGGGTTGGTGAGTAGAAATAGAGAGGATACATAAATGAAACTATATTTGAGAAATCTGTGCTGAGCGTCTCATTATCCCCAAGAGGGGAATGAAGGCATACATGGGACCCCTTTAAGAACTTTATCCTTGGCTGCTGTTAGCAGATAAGGTGGGCTGGAAGAGCAAATGTGAGTTGCTTATACCTTGTGATAGCCTTGAACTTCAAGGATTTCCCCAGGTATACTGTGGAAAAAAGTTGTGAAGCCTACTTAAGTTTCATCCCAGGCAAGGGAAAGGACTATTTCCATTGAATGAATACTGAGGGATAGTGGTAGCCAAAATAATTTGCTTTAATGATTTTATCAATGTTCTTGTTACCAATACATTTTCAATCCAAGTGTTATTAAAAGTATAAGGGGTAATACAATATTATTTTTCACATTAAAATTTTATGAAGGAGGTTGAAGAATGTGATTCACTGACATTCAAGTAGATTGTGACCTCAATATTTGAGGGGCTTTAATTTTTACTTGAGATTCCAAACATAAGAACACATTTTGATAGAGTAAATCTTGTGGGAGACTTAATTTGGCTTACTGTAAGGAACAACTTCAAAAGGTTAGAGAACTCCAAAATAAAAAGTGATTGCCTAAGAGGTAATTAGCTTTTCATTCCAAAGACTTTAAATAGGAGCTGTGAACTCACCATGGATTCTGCTGCAGAGGTCTGTGAATTAAGGTAAGACCTCAGATGTTGCTTCCAAATCTAATATATGGTCCTAGAATTTCTAGTCTTTCCTTCCTATCCTCTTCTTAAGAATAAAGGGCTACATATAAAGATAGTGGTACATATAAAAATAGTGGTACCTCCTGACGGGAGGATTAGGGAAGATTAGGTGAACTATAAGGCATTTTTAGGGCATTGGAATAATTCTGCATGATATTGCAATGATGGATACAGGCCATTAAACATTTTGTCAAAACTGATAATATTGTACAGTGCAAAGGGTAAATCATGGTTAATAGCAATGGCATCAATATTTGTTCAATTGTAATGAATGTACCACAGAAATATAAGATGTTATTAATAGGGGGAAATGTGAAAGGGGAGGGGATGGTGTAATGGGAAACCTTTATAATTTCATGGTAAATTTTTCTGTAATCTAAAACTTCTTTAAAAATAAAGTTAAATAAAATTTTATTTAAAAAGATAACTCAGGGCTGCAAACCCAAATGCCTATTATACAGACAGGTCAGGTGCAAAAGCAGGCTAGTTAGGTGAAGAAATGTAAACTAGAGGCTGCACACTCCTTCTGTGGATGAGCAGCTGAATCTCAGTTCTCACTGGCTTTATCTTGAGGTAATTTGTGTCCAATTTTTACATATCTTTTAGAATTGCAGGAAAAAACCCAGCTCCAGGCTTATAGGCCTCACCAATCTCCCCTGCTGAAGAAGGGAACCATAAGCAATCATGGGTTCTCCAGGTAAGGAGTTCCAGGTCCTCCACCCCACAGAGGAAGTTGGGACCAAAGAAAAACATATCTTCCTTGGACATCTCTAGATGCCACCACTATCAAATAGGGCTCACATCATCTTTGTAACCAATAGGATTGAGGGATATAAATGCAGTCATTTTCTTTTCTGGAGCTATGGTGTGAGTACTGACTGAGTGGGCTATTCTGACTTCACAGTCAGAATCCAAAAACTCTAGAATGATTCCATTATTAGCTCTAGGTTTCACTGTGTAGGGTACACTGTTTGAAGACATAAAAATGTTAAGTTCATGAATGATTTCATACAGAAAACATTGTATTACTGATTGAGTCCCTTTTTCTCCACAACCTACCTACCCATTCAGCATTTCCATTTATACACAGCATTATTATCACCTGAATCTTTTATTCTTCAGTTGCAAAGATTAGGGAAAATGTTGAGTAATTACCAGACTTTCAATTATTTTATGTAAAATGTGAGTGTGGTTTAAAATAATTTTGAAGATCCCTTCCCTAACTCATCTCTTATAATATCAATGGATCAAATATGCAAAGTTCATTGTAAATATCAGAGCCAGGATACAAAGAAGAGAGGTATGGTCAGAGTAGTTGAAGGTAAAACAAGGAAGACTTCTTGGAAGAATAAACAAGAAGTTGAAATATCCATCCCATTGCATGAGCTTGCATTAGATAAAACTCAAGTGAGTGCTTTTGAATTGAGTTGAAGTTTTGGTCATTACAGCCCTAGGTCATGTTTGTACTCTACATAATAATGAATGATTCTCAAGTTAGGTCTCCTCCATTTGAAATTTGTTCAACTGAGATCTTGAAGCTAAGTCTAATTCTCCTATGGAATACTTTCTGGTTGGAATAAGTCTCCTTTTTCTTCAGGTTGAGATCCTTTTGATTATGGTTCTATTATTTATCATCTTTATCATGCAGGGTTCTGCAAAGGAATATAACCACAGGATAAATGATTTCTTTTAAAGAATTGACTTATATGGTTGTGGGGGGCTGACAAGTCTGAGATATGTAATACAGGTTGGCCGGTGGGAATTTCTCAGAAGAGTAATATTGCAGTTTTGATCCGAAATCCACATGGGAAGCTGGCAGGATTTAAATTGTTTGGGAAGTTGATGTAGCCTTCAAGCAGACGTTCTTCTTGGTACATGCAGTACTTTGCTCTAAAGGTGACCAACTGTATAGATGAGGCCCACTCACATTATGGAGTGTAATCTCTTACTTAAAGTCAAGTGATTGTAGATGCTAATCTAAGTTATGAAATACTTTTAAAGCAAAATCTTAGCTATATTAGACCAAACACCTAGACACAATAACCCAGTCAAAATGACATGTAAAATGAACTATCCGATCATATTCATTATATTCGTGAGCTTTAGTTCAATTACAATTATATTAAGCCTAGTTCTGTGTCAATATAAAAATTGTTGAAAAAAATATAGTGCAGAACTAAGTTCAAAAAGAGAAACATTATTGATGATGTTGGTACAACACATGTGTGTACCAAGCATGATGTCAGATTTGGGAATGCATTCATTAATTCATTCAACAATATCTATTAAGAGCCTCTTATTGAACAAAAAGTGCAATGGGAAATGGAGATGCAATAATAAACAAAATAGACCCCATTGCATGCAAATTTTTATGCATACCCCTTCTTTCATACTTTGTCAATGTGCATTATTGTGAGTCTGCACTTTTCTTGGAGGAAATGAGTTTTCATAACATTTTAAGGGAGCTTTTCGCCATCCATTCCACAAAACGTGTTTAACATCTACTATGTGAAAAGAATGAAAGTAATTATTTAGGAATGTATGTACTCTAAAGGAAGACACTAATATTTACTTTTGTATTCACTATGTTCTTATCACTGAGAAGCTCCTTGCTCAGAGAAGAGCAAAGATAAACAAAATTAAGTAAAAGAGAACAACAGAGAATACAATGCTACATTTTTATACCTTAGATGTCGAGAATCAGTTTCCACATTACTGCATTTGGGCCTGACCAAATGCTGTGAGGGGGGATGTATTATCTCTCCTTTCAGATAAAGAAGCATCAGATCCATTAGAGTGAGTTTTTCATTAGAAGTCACCAAATATGCACACAGCAGGACTGGGGTTTGAATGAAGGCCAGATCATTCGTAATCCAGTAATCTCCACGCTAAAGATGAGAAAACTAGGAAAAGGAGAAAAGTGGAATTAGACCTGCCGTTGATGGCCATGCCCCTCTGTGTCCTCCATCATATGAACATTTCTGTGAGATGCCTGTGCATGTGAAGCTGGCTTGTGAGGACACACAAGGGACAGAGTCCAAGATCTTTGTGTTCCAAGGTATTATCTTGGTGCTTTCTTCAGTGCTAATTCTAGGCTCCTATGTACACATGCTCAGGCAGCGGTAAGGGTCATGGCTTGGTGCAGAAAGGTTTTTGGGACATGTGGGTCACACCTATTTGTGGTTTCCCTCTTGATGTCTCAGCCATATACCCATATCTCCAACTCAGCACAGCTTTTATCAGAATGAAGGAAAGTTTCTTGCCTTTTTTGCACTATAATTAACCCCATGCTCAATCCTCTGATTTATACACTAAGGAACAAGGATGTGAAGGGGGCTCTGAGATGGTGCTAGGAAAAGGCAGAGACTTGGGGCATGAATTCAGTTCTGCTCTTTTATTAATTAAATAAGTGGTTACCCTTATATGATTCTTAGAGGCAATAAAGAGATCACAAATAATGGTATTTCATGGAACATGTAAAATCTCCAACATGGTTGTTATTTAACTATTTGAAGAAAAAGGAAAAATCATTAGGGAAGAACTGAGTAAAGGGAGGCATCAAAATCTCATCAGCTGTTCCAAGAGTTCAGTAATAGTGACTGGTGTCACAGACAAGATGCTTTTCATACAACATTGAAGAGAGTGGAGAAGAAATGAATGTAAAAATAATGATCCTATAGGAAGTGATATTGAAAAAAGGAAAAATAAACAGGAATGGGAAAGCAGATATAAAGAGATTTCTGTGGAAGGGAGTGTTGGGAAGTTCAACAGGCTGTAGGCTAAATTGTGAAGACAATGGATACTTCAAATTCTACCCCTGTCATTTCATTCCATGTACTTAAATACATTTTTCATGTTAAAATGTTAAGGTACCCTTTCTAAAACCTTATTTAGGCTCAGAAATTTTCAGGCTGAGTAAATCCTCTTTTATTCCAATTGCAATAGCTGGTATTTGTTTAATATTATTAAACTGTTCCTGTATAAATTATCATTAATCTTTTCAGCAACATTGTGGGATAGTTGTTATTGTTATATTTCCTATTTGTTCATGATGAAACAGAGGTTCAAAGGTTTTAGGTACTTTCTCTAAGTTCACATAACCATATATGAACAGTTATGATAAATAAGGATATAGTAAAAATTGTCAACTTACAAAACAAACATGAATATCACCATACAAGGCTCCCATACATCTCCCCACAATCAACACATTGCATAGCTGTGAACATTTTTTACAAACTGTGTAAGAGCATTGTTAAAATATTACTATAATTTTAATATATTTTTATTACATAAACTGTGAACTTACAAAACAATCATGCACATTGTGGAATTCCCATACAATACCCCTTCACCAACACACCACAAAAATATATTTAAAAATACATATATATTGAGAATTCTTCTGATTAGTAATAATGTATAAACTATCAATGTATAATTCCTTATGCAACTATGTAAATATAATTGTATAAAATTTTAAAAAATGGTCTCAGTCTGTACAGTATATTTACATAACTGCCCTCTCCAAAAGAGAAGGCTAAATATTAATTTTATATACTCACAATATGAAAATAGATATATAATATACATTTGTGTGTATATCCATCCACCAAAAAAATGCACAGATATACACACATCTGCCAAAGGAAAAAACAATTAAAAAGTCCACAAATCTCTGAAAAAATATATATTACTCCTAACTATATCCCATGCAATACATTTGGTCTATTTTCTCCCAGTACATCTAATTATTAACACCCCTTATTAGTATTATATATTTGTTATTGTTCATGAGAGAATGTTCTCATATTTGTTCTGTTAACCACAGTCCATCTTCTACCACAGGATTCCCTGGGTTATACAGTCCCATGCTTTTTACAATCCATTCAAAGTGTATAGTCTGTGGCTCTCATTCTCATCACAGAGTTGTGCTATCCTCACCCTCAGTCAATTTTAGAATGTTTTCTTTATAGAGTGAATTTAATAAAATTATTTTGTAGTTAATATGTCATTTTTTTCATTTAGCACACAGACAAAATGGCCACTCAATTATATTAAAGTGAGCATATTGCATACCCAAACAGTTTTAATGGTATCTGGTACAGGTGGGCATATGCAACCATTGCTTTTTGAAGTCAGCTCCTGTGGGAGGCAAATTCCAACACCATGGGATCCTGCACCCCTGGGATCTACTTGCACTTTCTCATCCATGGCATGGCTAATTGATCAACAGAGATTGTGAGTCCCTCTAGCTATGAAAGAACTAAAAAGTGTTTCCCAATTTCCCTAAGTTGCCTGACTGAGAAAGGAATCAGAAGTATCTTGCTTGCATGGAGCAGGAGTATATTGACAGCATAGCACTGGTCTCCCCTTTTCTTTTTGAGACCGACTGGATGCCATTCAAAATCCATTGCCACTTGTCCTTACCCTGCTAAACCTCTTAAATGGAGTTTTAACTACAACTGAAGGTGTATGTAAGAATTACAATTTGAGCTTATCTACTGAAAAAAGAGAGATAGGAGAGAAGAGGCTGTGTAGGATTGCCAGTAAGGAGAAAAATTAAAGGATAATTTAATAAGGAAGAAATAACAAGAACTTAGAAAGATTTCAGTGAATACTATGAAAATCTGTTACTATAGGCTTTTTTTAAAAAGATTTATTTATTTATTTATTTTCCCCCGCCCCCCCTTGCTGCTTGTGTTTGCTGTGTCCATTCACTGTCTGTTATTTTTTTCTCTGTGTCTGCTTATCTCCCCCTTGCTGTGAGGTCTTGCTGCATCAGCCCACAACGCCACAGAAGTGAACCCGGGGCCTCTCATATGGTAAACGGGAGCTCCATTAATTGAACCACACCCGCTTCCTGCTGTGAGGTCTTACTGCAGCAGCCCACCGCACAGTGCGGGCGGACCTGCCCTCACAAGGAGGCCCCTGGAAGCGAACCCGGGGCCTCCCAGAGGGTAAATGGGAGCTCTATAGATTGAGCCACACCCGCTTCCCTACTATAGGCTTTAAAACATTCTTGGACTTTATAATAATTTTTTTAATGTCCTTAGTTTTACTGTACTTCAAATCCATCATAACACCCCTCCCCCAAGAGCTGCATGCTTGCTTGGGAGAACGTTCAAATGTGTGGGTTCTTTTACCTGAAGAAAGGAAGACTCAGATACACCCATCTCAGAACAAGCAGCAGCAGAGAAGATTCCTTTCCTCAGGGAGGTGGTGGAAGTAGAGGAGGTGAGTGTGTGTGTTTCTGGGGTGGGTTGAGGGATGACATGTTTGTGCACCCATGGGTGGGGATGAATACTCAGAGGCACAGTGTGATACCAGGTGACTGAGCAGGAGGAAGAGACCCCATGTTAAGTACTAATCACATTCATACTCATTGCAGTCCCATCCTTTTGTATGTACAAGAAGATGGATAAACTTTCTTCCCCAAGTTTATTCATGCATCCCAATGCCCAGATGAGCCTCATCATAAACACAATGTGAGTCAGAAAACGATAAAGGATAGAGGAGCTGGATTTGAGTACATGGAGTCCTCACCCATGTCAAACTCTTTTCAGAATATTTTGAAGTATTTTGTGTTTCTTTCTAGTTCTTTCTGAGATGGATGTGAGAACTGGGCAATGGCTCTTCCTGTATTGCAACCCAAATTCCTATGCTTTAAATCAGGCACTGGGTTCATTTAAAGGGTCTTTCTATTAGAGAAGGAGATGAAGAAAGAGAGACATATACAGAAAATGATGAAAACAAGGAAAACACCTTAATAGAAAAGCTTCAAGGATGATTTGATTGTACTCAGCTTACAAGTAGGTATGCGATCAGTGGTTTCCTTGCCATCTGTCTACTGGAAGAGATTAACTTGAGCTAAAGCAGGTCATTTGGAACAGACATAGGTAATTTCTTCTTAAACATTAAGGTGAAACGACCCTGAAATAAGCCTTAAAAGGCAAAAATTGGTGGCAAAAGATATGGTGCCTCTAGGTTGATTACAGTTTTCTCTGCCCAGGAATGTTCCTTCCCCTCCTTTAGGACAAACAATCACAAACATGCTTCAATGAATAGCCTCTTATGTTCATAATTTTGTACATTTGTCAGAGTATCTGTAGACTAAATTTTTAGGAGTGAAACAGCTGATACACAGAATTTGCCATTCATAATTTTGATACCATAAATTGCTCTCAATAAATCTGTTCTAATTTACAGTTTTCATCTCTACAAAACTGAAAGGGAGAATGGTGTTGACGAGTAGATTAAATCTGCATTTCTCTAATCATGAGTGACATTGAGATCTTTTATTAGTTTCAGAATTATTTAAAATTTCCTTTATTGGCAACTCTCTTCACACCACTTGTTATCTATTAATTTGTTATCATATTGCTTTATACATGCTTTTATATAAGTATATTTAGCTATTTTTGTTTTGAATAACAAATATTTGTTAGTTTTCAGTTTTTCTTTTGACTTTCTTTGAAGGTTTATGAAATACAGACTGAAACCATCTTTAATTCAGGAATGCTTTCTGACAATGTGTTTAAATTTTCACTATTTTTATTTTCTTCCTTGTGTACTCCAATCTTATACTATCTTTCTTTCATAGCTAATGTTTTCTTTGTAATTCCTTTAAACTCTTCCTGTATTTCTGTTTCAATTTACTCAATTCTTTTCTTTACTTCTTCTATGTAGCTTACTGTGTACACCCCAATCAATTTCTTTTTATTATTTTACTTTTCCTTGAGCTTCCTGATCTTTACTGGTTCACATTTCATGTACTGTTTTCTTACCTTATGTTCCTTAAAGATTTGAATCTCTTCACTATGTTCATTCTTCCTAGAGTTATTTGGTTATATTTTAAAAAATAATTATTCATTGTGATAATTGTCTTAATTTTCCTCTTCTCCTTGGCACTTTTTTCGGTTTGTATCCTTTACCTGTTACTTATATTTACTCTTCCTCTGATCATGTTTTCCCTGTTATTTTTTTACAGGTTCTGTGCTAGTTCTTTTTCATTGCTTATCACTGAAGCCTCAGTGTGTTTCATAAATTATTTGCTTGAAGTTTGTGGAGTGTCAGCCAGAGCCTCCTTGCAGGATCAACTGGAGTTTTTCTTATAATTTTACCTTTTATGTATGTTGATTTAGCTCTTAGTTTTCTTCAAAGAAAAGGGATTGAAGTTGGGGGGCTCATCAAATATAAAGATCATCTTGTCCTCCTCTGATACAGAGATTTCCACTTTTTCAAAATATGACTTGACTTCATATTTGGAATTATTTCATATTTGGCCAACTCTTCAGCTTTCTAAATCCAAACTTTGTCACCAGCGTGTCATGTGGTCATCTACACTGCAAATAAGGAGTTTATGTTGTAGATTTGAAGGGGTACTCCTCAATTTTGAAAAGTGTCTTTTGTTGACTTTTCTGAGATCTATAACTGTAGAATAAACTTTCCAAGCATCCACTATTAAATAACATCTAATTTCATGTTGTTTTTTGGTTATTAACAATATTTATGTCCCCAAACCCCTCAGATGTTATATGATTCCTATGAAAATATGTAAATGTATACAATATGTGCAGAAATCTACCTACTTATATGTATCTATTAATGGTTTAGTTTATTGGGCTGATGCAAATTAGCATTCAGAGCAGACACTGACAGGTGAAGAAGGAAGTAGTTTGAGAGTGTGAGAGGGATAACAATGCAAACCAGGTATTGTTCAAGTCCTGGAAGCTAGAGTTCCACCACCAACTTCTTCATGAACTTCTACTCATTATGATAATGTTCGTTGTTATAATTTTTCACCAATATGCTAATTATTTCATTAAGGAAACAGCTGTTGAGTGTCTACTCTGTAAACAATATTATGAAGATTATATTGGGGGAAAAAGGTAAGACAGTGACTCTCCAAGTGTTGTCCCTATCTGGCACCATAAACATCTCCTGAAACTTGTTAGAAATGCAATTTCTTGGAGTCCAGTTCAAACTTACTGAATCAGAAACTCTGGGGGTAATACCTAGCAATCAATGTTTGAACAAACCCTTTTGGTGTTTCTCATGCACAAGTTTGAGATCCACTGATGTACTGATATAATACATGTTTCTTACACAGGTTTTTTATGAAAAAAAAGTGGGCACTGTGGGGGTTGAATGACCTCTCTATGTGAAGATTTTAACATACAAAGTTCTATACCTATTTAGTCATTACGTCTACCATAAAAAAGGTGCCAAATTGAAATGGGAATCCCTGAGCATTCAACCTTATCTTTTATGTTGTTTCAGTAGGGATGATGAAGTAACCTTTAATATAAAAACCAACATAACTCCTAAGAGTCACCAGTTATGGAAATTGCTATTACTAATTCAGAACAATGTTTTCTTTTATGAGTTTAGGTTGAAGGAATACAACTGTGTCTTCCACTGAATATTTTTATCAAGGCATAATAAGAGTAAAATAATATAAATTCAGTTTTAAGGAAGGTGAAAAGTCACAAGAAGAGGGCATAGTGGGGACAGGAGAGGAAAGGGCTGGTCCCCTCATTTTGCAACATATTATTGGGACCAACAGGAGGAATATGTAGCAGAGACTAAGTCGTTACCTCCTCCCTATCTGATCAAATCATTGAATCATGTCCAACTGTCAGCAACATAGATTTTTCCAAACTTGGGTCCTGGAATGGGTCACCCTATTCAGTATATCTTAGGCAAATGTCTGCCTTTATTGTAAGCAATTATACTGCTTTTCATATCATTGGTGATTTGATGATTTGATTGAAGTTTAATACACAATTACATAAAAGTGCATGGGACACAGAACAGGTAATGTAGGAGATATAGTAGATGATAGTGTGAAGGACAAAGCATTGAGAATCCCAGATAACTAGGGACAGGAGCCTAAATAAGGAGGAGGGCTCTGAGAGAAAGGTGAGGAGAGTTAACTGTGCTGTGTGGCAATTCCTGAAATAGTGTGTTAGCATTCTCTTCTTCCTGTGTCATTTTCTATGCCCAAATGAGGTACTTGTAAATTGGGCAACACTTGTTGAACAAGAGATGGGAAATGAATGAACAGGGATTTTCTACTAAATTCAGTCAGAAGCAGCATTCTCACACACTACAGATAGAGCACAAAGGCCAAATGACTTTTTTTTCTTTTCTCATAGGTCACTCTTACAGTGATGGGAAGAGAAAATTCCACATTTGAAGGAGGCTTAATTTAGGTGGGTTTCTCTGAGCAGCCATGGTTAGAGAGGATTTTATTTGTGTTCATCTTAATATTCTACCTTCTAACACACATGGGCAATAGGACCATCATCTTGGTCTCCCACCTGGACACCCATCTCCACACACCCATGTATTTCATCTTCACTCATCTCTATTTTATTGACCTCATCCATGTGACTTGCATTAGTCCTCAGAATTTGGTCAATCTTTTGGGACCAGATAAATCCATAAGTTTTGTTGGATGTGTGTCCCAGCTTCTCATCACCCTCTGTCTGATGGGCACTGAGTGTGTCCTTCTGTCTATGATGGCATATGATCACTACATTGCTATCTGCCAGTCCTAGCGTTATTTCATCCTCATGCCACCACAGCTGTGCTGGACAATGGCCAGCATATGCTGGTTAATTGGTTTCAACAACTCATTGGTCCACACCCCTATCACAATGACCCTTCCTTGATGTAGCGCCAATCAGTTAAACCATTTTTATTGTGAGATACCCCCAATTATGCAACTGGCCTGTGTGGACACCACAAAGTATAAGAAGGAGATTATGATACTAAGTGGCATCTTCTTTGTCTTTCCTCTCTCTCTGGTCTTGGTCTCTTATGGGTGTATTGCCCATAGTGTGTTGAGGATAAAGACACCTGGGGGGAGACAGTAGGCCCTTGGGACCTGTGACTCACATCTCGTGGTGGTTTCCATTTTCTACATTACTATCATCCACGTGTATGTGACTCCCAAGCCAAAGCTCTCAAATGATGTGGCCAAGTTTGTGGTACTGCTGTATAATCTGATTCCTTCTTTGATGAATTCCATTATCAACACTTTGAGAAACAGAGATGTTAAGGAAGTAAAAAGGAAGGTGGTTATGTGGAAACAAAAAAGAAAAGACACAGATTTTTCTTTGATTCACTCTGCTAAAGAATTAAAGGAACTTTCCAAATGAATTTTTTTACCAAATGAAGCAGTACATGTGGAGTTGAATATTGTGTTATGAAAAGACTTGGTATATAGTCTTTTAAAATTAGCCCATCCATCCTATCTATGATTTACTGTCTCCCTTATAATTTTGAATTTCATGGATACTCATGGTTATAGGGTGAAGTAATATATTTGTGTAGAATTTATGTCTCATCGCAAATAAATCTAAACAAAACATACCTCCTAAAATTGTGAATTTCTTGATCTTGTATTCATTATTTTCTGTGTATGTTTCCAATTTTTTCTTGTTCAGTACCATGTCTTTCTAGTATCCTATTTTGATTGCATCCATTAACTTTTTGTGTACTCTTTTGTCACATTTTATGTGAATTGACTTAGTAAAATATTTTTATCAAACTTATGCATGCTTAGAGTTTTAAGAGCCAACTAAATATATGAAACATACTAAAACGAATAGGAGTCTCCCCCCAACCCATTTTCATTTATTCAGAAGCAGTGACGTTCAACACTTAATTTTCAACTTTTTCTATTTACCCCATTATCTCAATAATTCACATGTATTTCTATTCTTGATTTTTCTGTTTTAACCATTGTCTTTCCACATTTCAAATATGGATGTAATTATTCCCTTTCCTGCCCCATCCACATGCATGCACATTCTCCATCATCCCAGCAGAGTTACAATCTAAACTGGGTTTGATAAATATTCCGTGTTTACATTATTATGACTCTGAATGCACTTTCTAGTTTAGCTAGTTTTTAAACTATAATTATTCTACCATTCCTACCTGTAAAAATGATTGTTTCTCTGACAATTATATAATATAATATATATAGTATATATTATATTTATATATAATTATATATAAAATTATAATATATACTACATATTATTCTATATATAATATATATATATATTATTTCATATATTTTTATCTTGCTAATTTCTAAATCCAGAATTTACCAATAAATCAATCTCAAACTCTTTGTCAAATGTCTGAATCTCCTCAACGTATAGTCATTTATATTAAATATCCTGCAAATTCTTCTTCTTCTTTTTTTTTTTTTAGGAGAAAATCTTTTGGAGGCTTCTGACTTGTTCCAGTCTCTATTGGTTACCCCTTGCATCAAGTATACAGCTGTAATAATAAGATCTCTGTTTCTTTCTTAATTAAATTCCTTGTTTTGGTAGAGCTGTCTTCTTCAGCTTCTGCAAAAGAATACATTGGAAGTAAAAATTTTTGAGGCCTTGTGTAATTGTTAGGTTTCCATCTCTACCTCAGCCAGCGAGCTTCTCTTGGCGAATTCATGGAAAACCTTCACCAGAGTTCCCAGCTTACAGCCTGCCCTATGGAATTTGGACAAGTGCCACTCCACAGTCAGTTTAGACAATTCTTGTAAAGACTTCATAACAGTTACAGATCTCTCTTGTTGGTTCATTTCCCTAGAGAAGCCTGAGTAATACACCTTGTATGTCTATAATGTCTACCCTAATTCTTTTTTCTAAAAGAAATATTGTTAACATTTAACCATTTATATGTACAATTCAGTGACATTAATTACATTTGCAATGTCGTGCCACCATCACTATAGTCATCTCTCCCATTGGTCCCATGTCACCTCTAATATATTTTCTGTCTCTATGAATTTGCTTATTCTAAATATGTGATATAAGTGGAATCATACATTATTTGTACTTTTGTGTCTGGCATAACATTTTCAAGGCTCATTCCTGTTGTAGCATGTATCAGAACTTCATTCCTTTCTATGACTCAATAATATTCCTTTGTATGCATATACCACATTTTGTTTATCCATTTATCTGTTGATGTATACTTGAATTGTTTTCTTTTTTTAACTTTTTTTTTAAGGAGGTACTGGGAATTAAACCCAGGACCTCCTACATGGGAAGCAGGTGCTCAACCACTGAGCTACATTCATCCCTCTTGAGTTGTTTTCTTTACTTGTTAAAAGTCTGTCAATATTTTCTATTTCTTTTTTTATAAACATTATTTCAACTTCAAAAAACAATAGACAAAAGGCAGCTTAAGAAATAACGGAAGGGGTTTTTTCAGGACTTGGGAATTATCCTGAGTGACATTACAATGGCAGATATAGGCGATTTTACATCAGCATATACCATGCAGAACTGTGTGGGAGAGAGTGTGGTCTACAATGTGAACTATTGTCCATGCTTAGTGGCAAAGCCCCAGGATGCATATATACATTGCAGGTGATGTGCCACACTAATGAAAGATGTTTATGTGGGATGTTATGGGAGGTGTGGGAGGAGGGGAACATGGGAATCCCTGTAATTTTTGTGTAACATTTATGTAATCTATGCATCTTTTAAAAAATATATATATATATATATAAAGAATATGGTGATACATGGGAAAATATAACTAATTTAACTTATGGACTATAGTTAACAGCAATATTGTAATATTTTTGCATCAATGACAAAGAAGGTACTATATCAATGCTTTGGGTCAACAATAGGGGTATAAGAGGGTATAAGATTTTTCCTTTTGGAGTAATGAAAACATTCTAAAATTGATTAAAGTGATGACAGCAGAGAGCTTTGATGAACCTGAGAGCCACGGAGTGTGCACTTTGGATGGATTGTACAAGGCATGGGAACATGTAACACAGTGAAGCCCATGATGGATGATGGACTGTGAGTAATGGTACAAATATGAAAACATTCTTTCATGAACTACAACTAATATACAATACTAAACACGGTGTTAACAATAGGGTGCTTTATGGGAAAAAACATGAAATGTAAGCTATGGACTATAGTTGGCAGTAATGTTTTGATGATGTAACAAATGCCCCACAACAATGCAAGGTGTTGTTGGTGGGGTGATGTGTGGGAATCCTGTATGTTATGCATGATTGTTTTGTAAACTCACAATTTCTCTAATTAAAAAAAAAAAAGAAGTTAAAAAAAAAAATAAATCACGCAAGTGCTACTTTAAAAAATCCCATCCAGGCACATTTATATTATTTAATCCTAAAGCTACACTCACTTGTTTCTCCAGCGTTCTGAAAGATAAATAAGTGAGCCCAGATTAGTTAAATGGCATGACTAAGGTCTTCTGCTTGATTATATTCACATTTCCTTAAACTACATCCCATATTCTTTTTTTTTTTATCTCTAGTGTTGATATAGTACCTCCTTTGCCTTTGCTACAAGATATTACAATATTACTTTTTTTAGGCCAGTAAAAAAAAGTTATTTGGGAAATGTGGGGAAAGAACAGAGCTTGCTGAGAAATGGGAGAGAAAGATGGAAATACACAGCAAGATTTGGTGAGGGCTTCTCTAAGCATAGAGAGCATTCTCTGCCTCGAATGGTTACCTTTTAAACTGTTATTTTAATTATTTGTTAGCCTTTCTAATGATAAGGGGATGAGCCCCAGCTTTTACTTGTTACCCCAACAATGGTGGGGGCCAATGGTGAGGCTTATTTGGAATATCTGGGGCCAAGGGGAGATGCCAGAATGAGAAACTGGGACCTCTAGGTTAAACTCAAGGTCTCAGCGAGGTATTGCAGCCATGCTGTCTTTTGGCCATATTGTCTATTGGCCATTTGTCTGTTGGTCATGTTGTCTATCAGCCTTGTTGTGGCTCATCTTCTCCCTGGCTAACGTGCTTCAACTCCCCCCTCAGAGACTTCACGCCCTTATACCTAAGGTGGTGCTCTGGGGTGATGATCATTCTTCTGTAGTTACTTCCTGCTGGTTATGGCAGTAGTCCCTGCCTGACAGGGTGCAAACCTCTGGCTATTCTATTGAAGTTGAGCAAAGACAAGTCTGACACTGTGGTTGGAACTGGCTGAAATCCCTTTGTGACTAATATCTTGCTTTGGAAGGCATTGATTTTGGAAGAAATCAACTTAGTTAGGATTTTGAAGACACAAGGCCCCACTAAAAGGTTAAAGAAGATGGTGGTAATTGGGCCCCAAAAGGGGGTCACCTATGACATACTGGACCATGGGAATGAGAAAGGCCAAGTGCTTTTTGGGGCTGCATTGCCCTTAAGTTGGTGGGTTCGAATGCTGTCTAGGACTATTCCAGAGTGATTTATATAGAAATAGCATTTATCTTTGAGAAATAGGCATGTCCACACTCCCCCAACCCCCTACTGCTCTTAGCATGTTTAGGGCTCTGTGATTTTGCAGTACCACAGCAGCAAGAGTCTGTTTACTGTCTTAGGACTTCTAAGGCACAGCTAGTTTCTTCTATGCTGTTAGTTAGCTCTAGGGAGAGATTGAAATAGATAACAGGGTTTGATATATTTTGCCAATCCCAGTTTTCCATGGTGGAGGTTATGTTTAAGACAGCTAAGAGGGGGGTGAGAAGAGGCATTTCCCTTTTAGTTAATGTATAGGGAGAAACTACATGAAATGAAAACAGACAAGATTTTTTAAGGGGTGTCTGTCTTGCCTTCTCTCTTACAATATTACTTTTAACTATATACTAAATATTTTAGTCTATAAATTACATTAGTTGTATTTTTTACATGTATCACCATGTTTTATCACCTTATAATAAAGAAATATTCTTGTATTTGTATTATTAACTGCAGTCCTCATCTAACACCAAAATCACTATGTTATGTAGTCCCAATGTTGTCCTCTAGCTTTCTTTCAACTGACATTAACCTCCCTAGACTAACCTTTTCTGTCACTTTCACATTTATAAATTGGTGGTGTTATACTAACTATAATGCAGTACCATCAACTCTATTCATTTCCACACATTTGCAATTCACCTTATTGAACATTCTATATGCATTTAGCATCAGTGCCCCCTTCTCAACCCACATTCTGTCACCTATTAACATATAGTTTAATGCCTTACAGTTACTCATCGTATTTAGGTCATATCAGTAAGACCATAAAATATTTGTCTTTTTTTGCACTCTCCTGGCCTGCAGATCCCCAAAGCAGTTCCCTCAGACAACTTCTACTCTTTCTTCATTGTTTTGTAAGAGAGCTTTAACCTGCCTGACTTAATCTGATGCCATCTTCCCAGAAAGATATTTCTCTTTCTTTTAAAATATAACTTTTCTTTTATTAGACAAGTTGTAGGTTTACAGAAAAGTCATGCCACAAATACAGGTTTTCCATATGCCCTGATTATTAATAGCTGACATTAGTGTGGTACTTTTGTTACAACTGATGAAATAATATTGTTATATTGGTACTATTAACTATAGCCCACAGTTGACATTAGGGTATACTGTTCGTGTGGTACAGTCTTGTTATTTACTTTGTTTGATTTTATCTTTATTAGAGAAACTGTGGGTTTACAGAACAATTATGCATAAACGATAGGATTCTCATATACCACCCCACCACCAACACCTTGCATTGGCATGGAATATTTGTTAAAATTTCTAATAGAATATGTTTATAATTGTACTATTATTTAAAGTCTATGATTTAACTTAAGGTTCACTGTGAAATGTATTCCCATGGATTTTTTTAAAAATTTATTCTGTTACCATATATACAATCTAACATTTCCCCTTTTAATCATGTTCAGATATATATTTCAGTACTTTAATTGTGTTCACAATGTTGTGCTGCCAACACCACCATCTATTACTAAAGTATTTCCATCCTTCCAAATGGGAACTCTGTACATTCTAAGCCTTAACTTCCCATTTCTTATCTCCACTCCATCCCCTGGTTACCTATATTCTAGATTCAGATTCTATGAGTTTGCTTATTCTAATTGTTTCAAATCAGACTGATCATACAATATTTGTCCTTTTGTATCTAGCTTACTTCCCTCAACATAATGGTTCATCCACGTTGTTGCATGTTTCAGGACTTCATTCATTTTTATTGTTGAATGGTTGGTAGCTTTTGCTTTCAGGTCTAATATTATATTCCACGAACTTCCGCCTCCATGGTTTTGGATGAGAAACCAGCACTTAATTTTTTAGAGGTTTCCTTGTATATGACCTGTTGCTTCTTTATGGCTGTTTTTAGAATTCTCTCCTTATCTTTGGCATTTAACAGTTTGATTATAACATGGCACAGTCTAGGTCTATTTGGGTTTGTCCTGTTTGGAGTTCATTGAGTGTCCTGCTACCACAAGATCTTGAAGAAGTTTCCCTATATTTTCTTCTAGGAGCATTATGGTTGTAACTTTTATACTTAAGTTCTTGATCCATTTTAGATTGATTTTTTTATCAGGTGTGAGTTTGGGCCCTCTTACTTTCTTTTAGATATGGCTAACCAGTTCTCCCAGCACCATTTGTTGAATGGACTGTTCTGACTCAGCTGGGAGGTTTGATAGCCTTGTCAAAAATCACTTGACCATAGATGTGAGGGTCTATTTCTGAATTCTCAATTCAATTCCATTGGTCCATATGCCTATCTTCCTGCCTGTACACACTGTTTTCACCACTGTTTCTAAGTAACTTGCTCTAACATCATGAAGTGAGAGTCTTTCAACTTCATTCTTCTTTTTAAATAGATTTTTGGCTATTCAGGGCCTCTTATCATTCCAAAAAATTTTGATAATTGACTTTTGCATTTTGCACAAAAGGCTGTTGGGATTTTTATTTGGATTGTGTTCAATCTGTAAATAAGGGTGGGTAGAATTGACATCTTAACAATATTTAGTCCTCCAATCCATAAGCATGGAATGTCCTTCCATTTATTAAGTTTTTTTGGATTCTTTTAGCAAGGTTTTGTAGTTTTCTGCATACAATTTCTTTATGTCCTTGGTTAAGTTTATTCCTAAATATGTGATTCTTTTAGACACTATTGTAAGTGGATTTTTTTCTGACTTCCTCCTCAGATTTATTATTAGTAGTATATAGAAACACTGCTGATATTTGCATATTAATCTTTTACATTTAAAAATTTTACTGGTGTATATAGCTAATGCATGAATATACATAAACAATAAGTGTCTAATGAAAGTAGTGAACTTAGAAAACAAACATGCATATCATCATATAGAGCTCCCACACATCAACCCACCACCAATACCTTGCGTTTTTGTGAAACATTTGTTACAAATGATGAAAGAGCTTCATCAAAATACTACTACTAACTATAAACCATATCTTACATTTGGAATATTTTCCCCAAACCCACCCATTTATTAAAACCCCATATTAGTAATAAATATATGTATAGTTCATGAGAGGACATTCTCATATTTGTTTTGTTGACCACATCCATCTTCCATCCCTGGATTCACTGTTTTATACAGTCCCATGTTTTGTACAATCTATTCAAAGTGTACACTCTGTGGCTCTCATTTTCATCACAGAGTTGTGCTATCATCATCTCAGTCAATTTTAGAATGTTTTCATTACTCCAAAAGGAAAAATTCTATATCCCCTTATACCTCCCTATTGTTTTCCCTTAGAATTGATATATCTTCTTTGCCGTTGCTGAAAAAATATTACAGTATTACTCTTATCCACAAGTTACATTAGTGGTAATTTTCCTGTGTTTCCCCATATTCTTAACACTTTGTAAAAGAAAAATATTCTTGTATTTATACTATTAACAACAGTCTACAACCACCACTGAAATCAGAATGATATACGTCCTTAGGTTGCTCTCCAGCATCAACTCCAGTTCTCAACCCACATTTGCTCTCCTAGAAACCTATACTCTAGAATTTACTTCCGTGGGTTTACTCATTATACTTGGTTCATTTTATTGGGACAATGCAAAATTTGTCCTTTTGTGATTGGCTTATTTCACGCGACATAATGTCCATAAGGTTGATACATGTTGATACATGTGTACCGATTTCATTTCTTCTTACAGATGAATAGTATTCCATTGTATGTACTTACCACATTTTGTTATACGTTGGTTTTTGGACTCATGGGCTGTTTCCATATTTTAGCAATTGTTAATAATACTGCTATGCACATCAGTTTGCAAATGTCAGTTCCCATCTTTGCTTTTAATTCTTCTGAATATATTCCTAGTAACAGGATTGCTGTATCATACAGCGGTTCTACATTCAGCCTCTTGAGGTTCTACCAAATTGTCTTCCAGAGAGACTGTATCATTCTACATTCCCACCAACATTGATGGAGTGTTCCTATTTCTCCACATCCTCTCCAGAACTTGTAGTTTCAGTTTTTTTAAATAATGACCATTGTTTAAGGTGTGAAATGGTATCTCATTGTAGTTTTGACGTGCATTTCGGTAATAGTTAGTGATGAACATTTTTTCATGTGCTTTTGGGCCATTTGTATTTCCTCTTGGGAAAAATGTCTATTCAAGTCTTTTGCCCATTTTTTAATTGGGTTGCTTGTCTTTTTACCATTGAGTTGTATAATCTCTTTTTTATTTTTATAAAATTGTATTGAAATATATCACACATACCTGCACAGATATAAAATGGAAGTGTATGGTAAAAGTTGTGAACTTAGAAAACAAACATGCATATGTTTGCAGGCAGGGTCCCATGCATCACCCCACCAACAACATTTTGCTTTGTTATGAATCATTTGTTAGAAACTATGAACTAACTATATTTATACTGTTAACCACAGACTTCAACCACCACTGCAATCCCTATGTTGTACATTCCCTAGATTATGCTCTATCTTCCTTTCAGTTGACATTTAAATCCACAGACTACCTCTTTCAGCCACAATCACATTTATGAACCAGCCATGTTGTTTATATTTACTATAATGTGTTATCATCAACTCTATTCATTTCCACACTTTTATAATAAACCTTTGTAAACGTTCCACATATATTAAACATCAGGTCCATTTCTCAACCCACATTCTATTTCCTAGTAACCTATACTCTGGAGTTTACCTCCGTGAGTTTAATCATCATATTTATCTCATATTAGTGAGAATATAAAATATTTGTCCTTTGGTGTCTGGCCTATTTCTCTCGACATTATGTCCTCAATGGTGATCCCTGTTGGTGTATGCATCCCAAGTTCATATCTTCTTACAGTAGAATAGCAATTTTATTTGTATATCACTTTTCTATAGCCATTCATTTGTTGATGAACACTTGGTCTGTTTCCATATTTGAGGAATTGTGAATAGTGCTGCTCTGAACATCGGTGTGCAAATATATATTCAATTCCTTGCTTTAAGATCTTCTGAATATATTCCTAGAAACAGGATTGCTGGATCATACAGCAGTTCTATATTCAGTCTCCTGAGGAATTACCAAGCTGTCTTCCACAGAGGCTACACGATTCTACATTCCCATCAACAGTGAAGGAATGTTCGTATGTCTCACATCTTCTCCAGTATTTGTGGATTTTGTTTTTGTTTTACAATGATGGCCATTCTGTGAAGTGTGAAATGGTATATCACTTTAGTTTTGATCTACATTTCCCTAATAGCTAGTGATGTTGAAAATTTTTTCAAGTGCTTTTTGGCCATTTGTTTTTCCTCTTTGGAAAAATGTCTTTTCAAGTCTTTCACCCATTTTTAATTGGGTTGTTTGTCTTTCAACCACTGTCATACTCATATAATAGCATTACTAGTTACAGACACTATGTTGTGCTTTTACAATTTATATTCATTTTCAAATATTACAATCTTTTTACCAATTCTGCACAAACTAACCCTCAGCTTTCCATTCTGTACCCTCATTCTATTTTCTGGTGACCTATATTCAAACTAGTAACTCCATGATCTTACACAATATATTTAGCTCATAACAGCACAATCATATAATATTTTTCCTTTTGTGTGTAGCTTGCTTCACTCAACATAATGACCCCATTCATCCTTGTTGTCATATGCTTCATGACTTCATTTCTTCTTACAGCTGCATAATATTCCATCATGTGTATACACTGCAATTTTTTAATCTCTTCTTCAATTGATGGACACCTGGGTTGTTTCCAACTTGTAGCAATCATGAATAACACTGCTGTGAACAATTGTGTCCAGATGTGTTTGTGTCATTCCTCTCAGTTCTTCTGGGTATATATCTAGTAATGGTATTGCCAGGTCACACGGTAAGTCTATATTCAACTTCCTCAGGAACTGCCAAACAGTCCTCCACAGTGACTGTTCCATTCTACATTCCCACCAACAGCAAGTAAGTGTTCCTATTTCTCCACATCCCTTCCAGCACTTACAGTTTCCTGACTTTTTAATAGTGGCCAGCCTAATAGGTGTGAAATGATAGCTCACTGTAGTTTTGATTTGCATTTCCCTAATTGCTAGTGATGTTTAATATTTTTTTTCATGTGGTTTTCTGCTATTTGTATTCCTTCTTTGAACAATTGTCTTCTCAAGTCCTTTGCCCTTTTTTTTAAACTTTATTTTGTACATTTAATAATTGAAAATAGAAACAATTAAAAACTACAATGTAAACAGAGATGAATAAATATATACATTTCTCAATTAAATGTAATGGATACATATATAATTTTTTACCTGGAGGACATTATGTTGCCCATTTTTTAATTGAGCATTGTATTTTTATTGTTGAATTGTATGATATCTTTATATAGCATGGATAGTAATCCCTTATCAGATATGTGACTGAAAAATATTTTCTCCCATTGAGTCAGTTGCCTTTTCCTCCTTTTGACCAAGTCCTTTGAGGTGCAAAAGTGTCCCATTTATCTCTTTGTTCTTTTGTTGCTCGTGCTTTGGGTGTAAGGTTTAAGAAACTACCACCTACCACAAGATTATGAAGATGTTTTCCTACATTTTCTTCCAGGAATTTAATGGTTGGCACTTTTATATTTAGGTCCTTGATCCATTTGTAGTTTGTTTTTTTTATAAGGCATGAGATAAGGGTCATCTTTCCTTCTTTTGGATATGGATATTCAGTTCTCCCAGCACCGTTTCTTGAATAGACTGTTCTGGCAAACTTGGGAGGGTCTTGGCAGCTTTGCCAAAAATCACTTGAGAGTAGATGTGAGGGTCTATTTCTGAGTTCTTGATTCACTTTCATTGGTCAATTTGTCTAACTTTATGCTAGTACCATGCTGTTTTTTGTTTGTTTGTTTGTTTGTTTTTTTACCACTGTATCTAAGTAATATGCTTTAAAGTCAGAAGGCAGAGTTCTCAAACTTCCTTCTTTTTAAAGACAATTTTCGCTATTCAGGGTCCCTTAACCTTCCAAATAAATTTGATAATTGGCTTTTGCATTTCTGCAAAAAAGGCTTTTTGGATTTTTATTGGGATTGCATTGTATCTGTAAATCAGTTTGGGTAAGACATGTTAGCAATTTTTAGTCATGCAATCCATTAACATAGAATGTCATTGAATGATTGGTAGAATTCATTTCTGAAGCCATCTTGTCCTGAGCTTTTCATTTTTGGGAGGTTTTTTTTTTTAAAAAAAAAACAAATCAATTTTATTGACACATATTACTAAAGCATGAATCCGTCCAAAGTTTCAAGTCAATGGTATTCGGTGTAATCACCTATTTGTGCATTCATCACTTCAGTCATTCTTAGATCATTTTTATTATTCCAATAATAATAATAAACAGAAAACTGAAAACTCATCACCTCTCAATCTCTATGTTTACCCTGTCATACATAGTTGCTGTTCTTTTTTCCTTCTCTCGGGTATATTTGTATTTATATTTTGAAAAACAGTCTTATATATGCAATATCACCTATATTCATGTTTTACATGAGGTTTTACTATCTTATACAGACCCATGTTACAGTTTTTATCTTTCCTTCTAGTAATATACATATCCTTAGACTTTCAACCACTGTCAGACCCATATAATCGCTCTGCTAGTTACAAACACCATGATATGCTTTTACCATTTCTATTCATTTTCTTTCTGCTTCAGAATCCTCTTAATCTCATATTTTTCATTCTGAATAGTAGATGTCTCAGAGTAGGTCTATTTTGATTTATTCTGCTTGAGGTGCATTGTCTCTTAATGTCTTTGATCAGGGTTGGGAAGTTTTCAGTCATTATTTCCTCAAATAGTCCTTCTGCCATATTTCCATTCTCTTTTGCTTCTGGAAGAACAACAACATGTATATTTGTGCATTACATGTTGCCATTGAATTCCCTGAGACCCTTTTCCATTTTTTCCATCTTTTCTCTTTCTGTTCTCCTGGCTTTTCCAGTTCAGATGTTCTGTCCTCAAAATCACTAATTCTGTTTTCAAACAATTCAAATCTGCTGTTATGTGCCTCTAATGTATTTTTTTTTAATTTATTTTATTATTGTGGATAAAAATCAAATTTTTCACTATACAAACCAATATTTATAAAATGATATATAAATATATATGCATATATGTGCATTTGCTTACATAAATGTTATAATATATATATATATTTTAAAAGATGCTTAGATTACATATATGTTACACAAAAATTACAAGGATCCCCATATTCTCCACCTCCCACATCTCTCATAACAACCCACATAAACCTCTTTCATTAGTGTGGAAAATCACCTGCAATGGCTATACACATCCTGGGGCTTTGCCACTAAACATGGACCACAGTTCACATTGTAGACACACTCTTTCCCACACAGTTCTGCTTGGTATATGCTGATGTAAAATCGCCTATATCTGTCATTTTAATGTCACTCAGGTGTCCCATCCCACGGGATGATAAACTGGGGCTCAGGACCTGTGAAGAAAAGAATGGTATGGGACAAGAGATGCAAAGAATGACAGCAAGACAGGATTCTGATCAAGCTGCAAAAGTTTATTGAAGAGGCAGGGTATATATAAGCTACTTTCTATACTACAAAGCAAAAAAACAAAAGTAGGGAGTTCTTCACTAGGTTCTCAGCTTGGTGCGTGAGAACGCTACCTGTTTGTGAGTTCCCAGACAAACTTTCCTGGGAACTTAGACAATAACATCTGTGTGGGGAGTTCATTCTGCTCTGCCTCCTCCCACTGATATCTGCAGTATGCAGTGTCCTTGGAGACATTTGCTCTCTATCAGCAAGCATGCTTTTTGGATGCTTAACCCTTTATGCGCTGACTCTCAGCATCTTCTCCAACACTCAGGATAATTCCCAAGTCCTGAGGAAGCCCCTGTATTACAACTGTTTTTCCCGTCCCTGACCTGAAAGCATCTAGTGGCCACTGGGTCCACCTCACTGTTATAATTTCTTCCATTGCTTGAATCACAATATGTCTAAAACAGAATACCATTAAGTCCACTCAAGTCCATAGCTCTTTCCCCAATCCTGAGGAGTCTGGGATGGTGTTGTCCACTACACCTCCAAAGTGAGAGAGGGCTTATATCCCATGGATACGGTGGATGGGATTATCCTGCCTGCAGCTGCAGGCTCTCTCCATTCCCTGGGATACCGGTTGTCCATCATCCTCTCCTCACCAGTTGACTTGGGTGAGTCCATTGAGCTGTAGAGTAGGAGTTGCAGCTCCACCAGATTCCAAGCACAGCTGGCACATGGGCAGGCCAGAGGCTCCTGTCCCTGGAAGTATGCCTACAAACTCCATCATCACATATAGGATTGAATGGAAGGGACTGATGGACCATGTGCAGGGAGGACTTATTTGAGTTCAGCTATGTCACTCTCAGGAGCACAGATTCCAAAGTAAAGCCCACTGATAAGGCATTGATCTCTGGAGCTATCCCCCTTATATAGAACCTCGGTGTCTCCAGAACCCTCAGGAGCCCCTTTGTGTGGGGTGATATCCACTTTTGTGCTCTATGAGATCCTACTGACGTGTGCGTAAGCGTTACCTCTGGGATGACCACCCGACTCACTTTGAAGTCTCTTAGCCTCATGAACTCATTTGTCTTTACCTTTTCCCCCTTCTATTCAAGGTCTTTTTCCAGTTGTATTGCCAGTTGGCACTTGGTATTAATCCCTCATTGCCAGGGAGACTCATCCCTGGGAGTCATGCCCAATGCTGGGGGAGGGTAATGCATTCATATGCTGAGTTTGGCTTAGAGAGAGGCCACATTTGAGAAACAAGGAAGCTCTCAGGTGACAACCCTTAGGCACCCCATAACAGTAGGCTAAATTTCAATTACAAGAGCAAAGACTCATAAGGCTAGTCATCAAAAACAAGAGCCCATCAGTGGACCATCCTCTTTTGCCAGACACTGCCCCTGCACTCGGGGGACTGTTGATGCTCCATTGGAGAATGTGGCAGAGCTCTCCAGGCTGGGAATTCAGTATTCCCTCATTAATTAAGTGATTGTCTACCCACCATGACCATGCCCCATCCCTTGATCATTTGAACAATTTTATATATCTTTCATATATATTCAGATGAACTTCCTCCCATGAATCCAGCATCCCAGAGACCACCCACCAATGAACCTCTGCAGCCCCAATTGTAACCCTTCTGTGATCTAAACCTTCCTTGAAGATGAAGATCATGTAATAACCAAATACAATTAATAGGAAAATGAAATAATAATGATAAGCTTAAATGAAAGTGCTAAAATACATGAAAACTCAGAAAAAAACCTTAAAATAAAATATAATTAACTGATTGGGACATTCATAAAATGGGAAAAAAAATTTTTTTATTATTATTTTTTTTCCTTTTATCACCACATTATTGGGTGTCCACTCTGTACCATGGCACGTTCTCCCCCTGATTCCCCAGTGTCTCCCACATTTTCATTTAATTTTCAAGGAAGTTTTAGGTCACAGCAAAGTCACTCACAGAATACTAGAGACTCTCATATACCCAACATCCTTCCCCTTTCCTAACCCCATATTAAAACTTTTTTATGTGGATGGTAGCATTGTTATAACTGTTATACAGATAGTGAAATATAGCTAGTAAAAATTGTCCATGGTTTACAGTATAGTTTACAATTTAGACAGTACTGTTTAATAATTTTTTATGTTATTTACCATGTCCTGTGTCCATTACTGTAAGGTAATGAAAAACATTTCCCATGACCACTAAATACCCCTTGTTTGATCTTTTCTGTTCCTTCCTCCCCATCCCCCTGGGGCACATGACACTCCCCTGTCTTGACTCATTGGATGACAAGATTCATAGTTACATGCCCTGGGTATTCTAACCTGCCCTTCCTAATCCACCCACCTGTCAACCCTGCACCACCAAACCCAGTAATATCACTAACCACCTGTCCTATCCTTCAATATGCAACTATACTCTATCATTTTACCATAGATTATGTCCATATGGGTGATGGCTCACAACCTACTCTTCTCTTTCTCTCCCTTGTTAACCTATCTTTCAGACAATGATTCTCAGAAACTGCTCACTTTCTTCAATTCAAATCAGTGAGGTCATATATTGTTCATCCTTCAATGCCTGGCTTGCTTCACTCAACATAAGGGCTTCAGGATTCATCTATGTTATTCTGTGTGTTAGCACTTTATTCCTTCTTACAGCTGAGTAATATTCCATTGTATGTATGTACCACATTTTGCTTATCCATTCATTTGTTGGTGGGCACGGGGACTGATTCCAACTTTTGGCAATTGTGAACAATGCCGCTTTGAACATTGATGTGCATATATCTGTTTGTGTATTTGCTTTCAATTCTTCTGGGTATATACCCAGCAGTGAAATCACTGGATCATACGGAAGATCTATTGTTAGTTTTCTGAGGAACCATCAAACTGTCCTCCACAGTGGCTGGACCATTCCACAATCCCACCACTGTAATGTATTTTAAGTCTCATCCCATCATGTCTTTCTTTCCCATAAGGTCTGTTACTTTTCTTTGAAGGCTTTCAAATTGTTCTTTCTGCTCACTCAGTTTCTTTTTAATATCCTTTATCTCTTTAGTCATATTTTCCTTCAACTCTTTGAATTGATTTAGGAGAATTGTATTATTATCATTGATTAGTTGTCTTAAATCCTGTGTCTCATCAGGAAATTTCTTTTTTTTCTTTTGACTGGGACATCTCTTCTGGTTTCTAGTATTGCTTGTAATTTTTTGCTGATGTGTAGGCATCTGAATATGTTGGTGAATTTATTCTGTTGGCCAATTTCTCTCTGTTGCCCAATGTTTTTTTTTGTTTGTTTGTTTGTTTTGTTTTGTTTTGGTGTTTTTCTTTTTAACAGTTCTTAGATTTTTGGTTCAACTTATTCTAAGTCTTTAAAATTGCCCAACTTAAGATATTAAAATTGCATTAGAAACTCACAAATAGGACACAGATTTTCTCCTAGGAGTGGGTTAAAGAGATACGTAAAATCAATTTTTCTAATTGCAATTTCTTGGCTGGCCAACATGTGGTGCTTGTCACAAACCTTTCAGCAGAGGTTCTTAAACCCACATTTTTCTGTGTTTCTGGTCTGACCAAACCTGAGTTTCAAAGTGGCCTCTGCTAGCCAAATTCACTGATGAGAAGCCCTCTGACTCACCTTCCCTCTTCCCTTGTAACAGTTTATAAGGGGAAAGACATCTATCCCTTCTCAGTCAGCTGCAGTGAGCCCAGGGATTTTATCCAGTTTTAATGTCTTAAGGGTAAGACGGCATCCCTTTCCAGCTGCTGTGGAGATTTAGTAACTCATATTTGTTGTTTTGAGGTTTTTGTGTTTTGTTTTGTTTTTGCCTCTCTGTTCCTCATCCTCCTTGAAATTGCACAGCACAGTCTTGGTCTGCTGACTCATAAATCAGGTCCCTCAGACAGCTTTTGACCCTTTCTCTGTTGTTTTTGTAAGAATGTTGAGCCTTGCCTGGCAAATCTAATGCCATCCTCCAGAACTCTTGCTAATTTACTCTTGATTTTTTGGTTATAATAAATATCTTCTCAAATCATCCATGTGAATTTAGTTCTTCCCTTTCATGTCCTTCTGCATATGTGCACTCTGTCCATCATCCCAGCAGACTTACAATCTGAGCAGGATTTGATCAACATTCAGTGTTAAATTATTATGACCATGAACACACTTTAAAGTTTAGCTATTTGCTAAATTACAATTATTCCACCATTCCTGTAAAAATGATTGTTTTTCTGGCATCTTCATATTTTTTGTATTTTTTTAAATTTTTCTAGTTTCTAAATACAGAACTTCCTAATAAATCAACCTCCAACTCTCTGTCAAATGTCTGAATTTCCTCAGAATTTTGTTATTCATATAAGATATAGTACAGTATCTTCTATTTAAGGTTGCTCTAGTCTATTTTGACTGCCCTTTTTGTCAAGTTTACAGCTCTAATCTCAAAATATTTGCTTCTTTCTTAATTCTCTTCTATATTTTGGTAAACTGTCTCTTGTAGCACCCAAGGGAAGAATACATTGGCAGTAAATTTTTTGATACCTTATATGTCGTGAATGTCTCCCTCACCTTATATTTTAAATTTTCTTCCATTTAACAATTTATATGTATAAAATTCAGTGTCATTAATTTTATTTACAATGTTGTGCTGCCATCATTACCATCCATTACAAAAACTGTTCCATCACTCCACATACAAACTCTTTACCCAATAAGCAATAACTCCAAACCTTCTTTCCCCCACAATCCCTTACAATCTCTAATCTGAATTGATTATTTTAAATATTTCATTTAAGTGGAATCCTGCATTGCTTTTACTTTGTGTCTAGCATAATGTTTCCATCTTTTTATGGCTCAATATTATTCCTTTTTATGCTCACACCTCATTTTGTTTATCCATTTATTCTGTTGGTATATACTTGGGTTATTTCACTCTTTTGGCAATTGTGAAAAATGATGCTATGAATGCTGACATAAAAGTACCTGTTTGAGTCCCCGCTTTCAATGCTTTTGGGTAGGAGTGGGTTTGTTGCCAGGTTGTACGTAAATTCTATGCTTACCTTTTTTTCAGACTTAAAAATACTGTCTTCCATGGAAGATTCACCATTTTACATTCCCATCAGCAGTGCAGAATGGTTCCAATTTCTCCACCTCTTCAGCACTATTTATAATTTTCTGTTATTTTTAAATTAATTAATGTAATAGCCATCATAATGGATGTGATGGAGGTATCTCATTATGGTTTTGATTTGCATTTCCATAATGGCCAATGACATTGAGTATCTTTTCCATGTGCTTCTTGGCCTTTTGTATTTCTTTGGAGAATGTCTATTTGTCTTGTGCTGTTTTTTATAATTGGCTCATTTTTCTTTTTGTTATTGAATTGAGGATTTCTTTATACATTCTGGACATTAAACTCTTAACAGATACATGATTTGTAAGTATATTCTCTAATTCTATAGTTTCTCTTTCACTTACTTGATAACGTCCTTTGATGCACAAAGGTTTTAAATATCATGAAGTCCAATTTATCTAATTTTTGTTGTTGATTGTGCTTTCTGTGTCATATTTAATAGTTCATTGCCAAGTTAATTGTCATGAAGATTCTCTGTGTTCTTCAAAGTGTTCTATGGATATAGATTTAGTTTTTATATTTAGGTCATTAATCCATTTTAAGTTAAGTTTTGTATATAAATATAAGATTCTAATGTCATTCTTTTTATTGTGGATATACAATTCTCCTGGCACCATTTGTTCCAGAACCTCTTCTTTCCTCATTGGGTGATCTTCACTGCCCCAGTTAAAAATGAATAGACTATAGATATATGGATTATTTCTGGACTCTCAATTCTATTACATTGATCCATATGTTTATCTTATGCCACTCCCACACTATTTTGATTATGGTATCTTTGTAGAAATTTTGGAAATTTGGAAGATTGAAAGCTTCAAATGTGCTTTTCTTAATCAAGATTCTTTTGGCTTTCGGGGGAACCTTGCTACTCCTTGTGAATTTGATGATCAGCCTTTCTATATTTGCAAAGAAGGCTGTTGGAATTTTGATAGAGAATATGTTGAATCAGTAGATCTTAGCAAAATTAAATCTTCTAATCCATGAATATAGAATGTCTTGCCACTTTTTGAAGTCTTTTATAATTTCTCTCAGCAATGTTTTTAGTGATCAGTGTACAAGTCTTCAGCTCTTTGGTTAAATTTACTCTTAGGTATTTTATATTTAAAAGGAATTTTATATATATATGTATCTATATATATATGTAATTGTTTTCTTAGTTTCCTTTCTGGATTATTCATTGTTCCTGTACAGAGACACAACTGATTTTTATATGTTGACCTTGTATCCCAAAATTTTGATGGTTCCCAGTAATAAGTCTTATTATTTTCTTGTGAATTGTTTGATATTTTTTATATATGGGATCATGTTATCAGTGAATAGAGAACATTTTACTTCTTCCATTCCTATTTCCTGACTTTTATTTCTTTTACTTGCCTAATTACTATGGCTAACACTCCAGTACAATATTGAATAATAATGATGAAAGTGGCCATCTTTATATTTACCCAAATTTTATGGGGGAAATCTTTCACCATAAATATGAGTATACTATTAGCTGTGTGGTTTTCATTAATGCTTTTATTAGGTTAAGGAAATTCCCTTCTTGCCTAGTGTTCTAAATGATTCTTATCATTAAGAGGGTAAAAATTTGTCAGATGCTCTCTCTGTGTCAATAGACATGGTCATTTTTTTTCTTTCATCTATTAAAATTGTTTATTTTACTGTTTGATTTTCTTTTGTTGAACCATTCTTCCTTTCCTGGGATAAATCCTAGTTAGATGTGATGAATAATCCTTTTAATAGGCTCCTAGATTTGTATTTTTAGTATTGTCTTAAGGATTTTTGCATCTACAGTCCTTTAGGGGTATTTGTCTATAATGTGATGTTTTACATTTTTTTCCTGTCTTTGTTATATTCCTTTGGGATGTTGTAATGCTGCTATTCAGGCAACACCACTACCTCTTAACTAAAAACAAATGTTTAGAAGGAGCAAGTCACCTGATGTGATATTTACACATCTTATTTGTATCCCCTGTAAAGTTAACATCATGTTAAAGGTGATGTGTATTGAAACCTTCATGTTCCTGTTTAGTGTACCATGACCAGAATAGAACAAAAGATCCCTCTAGACACCACATCTCTCCTGTGGAGGGCTGGCCACCTCTTGCCAGACAGATTCAATTACTTTCAATGAGGTCATTCTTCAGGAGTTGCAAGACTCATTGGAGTTCTGAGGTTCAGAACCCCTTAAAAAAGGATAGTCCCCAAGCTGCTGCTTGAAGTCTCACCCAGGAGATGACACTCTGCCTGGAACCATTTTCCCAGTTGGAACTCTGGCCGGCTGTCGAAAGGGACTTCTTAGCCTCATGAGAGACCAGATGTTGTGTTTTCCCCCAATTTGGTGAGTGGTTGTGCATACTTTCATTCTTTCCTATGTCTTTAATTGATTATTTTCCTTTGTGATTGTGCAATTGTTATAATCATTTGATATAACAATAAAGTCTTTGATTAAATAAAGTTGCATTTGCATAGCATTTAGAGTTTCTGTCTCTTCCTTAGCAAAACAACAGGCAATTGGTTCATTTCCTTCCACAAGTCAACAGTCTGCCTTAAGGTGAGTCTTTAACTGCTCTGAGATTTACAGGAACAATTTTTACAGGTCCAAAACCACTCCCCATTATCAGGCCACTCATTTTCTGATTATTGTGGTCATATTACCACCAAAACAAATCACTAAGAAATTTTGATTCCCATCTCAACTGTGTTCATGAAAAGGTGGATTCCTTTCCTACAAATGGTAGCTGAAATTGCCATGCAGCAATATTACCATTGTCAAAGAGGACTGCCAAGGAGCATACTACCAACATCATGGCATTCACTGTTATGCTTGGCCTGCTGTGGGGGACAGATGCCAGACCACTCCATTCTGTCTGGTTTCTGCTTGTGTGTCTTCTCTGAAACTTAACAAAGTCCCCAAGATTTCCTTCTGGGACCTCATTTTTAAGAAATCCTTTAACTGGTCTCATAAAGATGTTCTCGGTAAATCTCAGTCAGCCGAACCAATTCTAACCACTGTGATCTGTTGAGGTTAGCCTGGAAGGTCAGGTGATTGTCCATGGTAATTGGTAAATGCTGCCATTGGCATCACAATCCCTGGGGGACCAGCCAGTACATTTGAATCCTCTCATTGTTGGCAAAGCCTTCCCTTCAGGACTGAACATCTTATACAATATGAAAGTTAGACTGACTGTGGGTTCTTTAGAGGTGGCAATTTCTCCTTACATTCATCAACTTCTTTTTTTTTTTGAGCGAAATTTGAGGCAGCTGTTGAGAGGGGCGAATATTGCTGTGCTGCATGGATGACCAGGTTTTTACCAGGTTGTGTACATGGCAGATGAGCTCCAGCACAGTAATGCTGCGGACCTTGGACCATGAGGCAGAATGTGGCTCTGGGCCCAGGACCCTTGTGCGTCCCAGTTCCTTCCCTCCCCTATGGCCAACCCGCTCACCTTCCCCTTTTCCCCAGCGGCACAGGCCAGTCAGACCCTGCCCCACCCAGGGCTTGTCGCCAGTGGGCATCTTCCCTCTTATCCAGACACTAGATTCCGGGGTGCTGCAAATACACCTCGCAGACTGGGTATCGCCAGCGGCTTTTCCCATAAGTTTTGATACGTTGTGTTCTCATTGTCATTCATCTCAATGCATTTCCTGACTTTCCCTGTGGTTTCCTTTTCATTAATACATGGATTGTTTAAGAGAGGAGGAAAGACAAACAATTTCAGTGCAGTGTGACAAATGCTAGAGAGGAACTGTACAAAGAGAACTGGAGTAGGGAGGAAGGAACTCTCACTGGGGAGTTTAGGGATGGATTTATCAGTAGGAGAGAAGTGGGGGAGTATTCCAGGCATGATGACTCATCATAAGGAGGCTAATTGTTGCTAATTATCTTCTTCCTTAAGGGGCAGGTGTACACTCTTCTTACTACTTTTCTACAAATGGCAAAGCTGACCATAGTCACTGGGCAGAAGGAAGCAAATGAGCACCATGAGATCAAATTTGTAATCTCAGCCTTGTTAGACCTGGATCCTAATCTACTGAAACATGCTACCTAATAGACCAAGAACAGACATAAAAGAGAACACCATGGAATACTAATGTTACATTCTTATACCTTACATTTTCAGAATCAGTTTCCATGTTACTGCATTTGGTCCTGACCAAATACTGTGAGGGAAGCAATATACCATCTATAATTTCAAATGAGGAAACATCATATGCAAGGATTGAGTGGCTTGGCTAAAGTCACCAAGCAAGCAGGCAGGAGGACTTGGGTTTGAATGAAGGCCAGATCATTCCTAATCCAGTGTTCTCCACTCTAAGGAATAGAAGAGTATGAAAAGTAGAAGACTGGACAGAATGGAACTGAATAGTGAAATCAACAATGAAATACAAGACAGAGTATTTAGGGAATCCCATGAGATATATTAATTCATGTTCCTCATAAGAGACTACTCCCTAACTTTCTAGGGCAACACTACCATTATCATTCATTCTCACCTGGACTTTTGGTTGCACACACCCATGTACTTATTCCTCTGCCACCAGTCTTTCATGGACTTTACTACACCACCAGTGCTGTGCTCCAGCTTCTAGTGAACCTTCATGGGCCAGACCAGACTATTACCTGTAGAAAAGTGTCACCCAAGACATGGCCATTATGCACCCCCATCTCAGCCAGACACTGCTTGTCACCTCCTGGGCAGGAAGCTTCATGAACACTCTGATTCAAACAGGTTGTATGATGGCCATGCTCCTCTGTGGCCTCTGTTACTTGAACCAATTCTTCTGTAACAGGTCTGTACTCCTGAAGCTGGCTTAAGAGGACACACAAGGGACAGAGTCCAAAATATTTATGGTCCAAGCCACAATCTTAGTGTTTCCTGCAGCACCAATTCCCAGCTCCTATGTAGACATTGCTCAGGAAGTATTAAGGGTCAACCAATGATTGGATGCAGAAAAGCTTTTGGGAATTGTGGACACCACTTGTTTGTGGTTTCCCTTTGTTATATAGGCTCAATCATCTACACATACCTCTAACCCATGCTCAGTTATTCTCAGACTGAAGGAAATTTTGTTGCCCTTTTTTGTATTATAATTACACTCATAAACTATATTCTGATTTATACCCTAAAGACCAAGGATGTGATGAGGGCTCTGAGGAATGTACCAGGAGAAGGCAGAGACTTAGGGTAGGAAGAGCAGGATGACCTATACAATTGTCTTTAATAATTCTAGGATCATGGGGCCCCTCCTGTTCCTTGAAGATCAGTTGTTTGGTAGAAAACAGCCCTCAGTAGGTCTCTGGGTTTTAGCTCCTTACTTGGTTAGAACTTGGAGGTGGGGAACTCTTAGGAGTCTTTCCAGTTCTGGGTCTATGATCATATTGCAGCAGGGAATATTTATCCGGATCACAACTTTCCAAAGAAATTAGTTTGGGAGTGGAATGGGGGGTGTCATGGTCACTTGTGGAGAGGAGGCTGGATACTAGGTAAGTGTGGGTGTGAGAAGACTTAATTTGAAATGGCAACATCTTTTCCAAAAGTCAATCATTCTCAATGTGGTACCATTGAAGTGGCACTGGACTCAAGGCAGAAGGCATGAGTTCAATTGTGCTCTTTCACTAATTGAATAAGGACCTGGCCATGTCCCTTCACATATCAGGGTCCATTTCTAAGGTCTCTTATGGTAGTTTCCTATATATGATACTTGGAGCAAATAAAGAAATCATGAACAGAGGTATTCATGGAACATGTAAAGTCTCAGACATTTCACTTACCTACTTAAAGAAAAAGGCAAAATCAAGGCAGAACTGAGCAAAGGGAGGCATAAAAACCTCATGAGCTGTTCCAAGATTTCCAGTAATGCTGATTGGTGTCATACACAAGATATTTTCCCTGAAAGAGAGAGGAGAAGAGAGAAGAAATGAACATAAAAATAATGAGCCCAGAGGACATGAAATAGAAGAAGGGAAAAATATGAAAATGAGTGACAAAGCTTATATAAAAGAGATTTCCATGGTAGAGAGTGATGAGAAGTTCAGGAGGCCCTAGGCTTAAGTGTGAAGACAATGAATAGTTCAAATTCCACCCCTATCATTTCAATCCATGTACTTAAATGTTGGTGTCATGTTAGAGTGCAGGTACCCTTGCTGAAACCTTTATTAGGCTCAGTCATTTTCAGGCTTAGTTAATCATTTTTTATTCCAATAACAATAAATAATATTTGTTTATATTATAAAAACTGTTCCTGTATAGTCATTAATTTCTGCAGTAGCATTGTGAAATAGTTACTTTATATTTCCTGTTTATTCATGATGAAACCTTAGTTCAAAGATTGTAGGTAATTTATCTTTGTTCACATAGCATATATTGGATGATGGTCTGGTTCATGTTTCTGCAACTCTAAATCCAACCATTATTATTACATCCTGTGTATTAATCAGCCAAGGGGGTGCTGATGCAAAATACCGAAATCTGTTGGCTTTTATAAATGGGTATTTATTTGTAGTAGAAGCTTACACTTACCAGGCCGTAAAGCATAAATTACTTCCCTTACCAAAGTCTGTTGCCACATGTTGGAGCAAGAAGGCTGCTGACATCTGCATGGGTTCAGGCTTCCTGGGTTCCTCTCTTCCTGGGGATCATTTCTTTCTGGCCTCAGCTGCTCTACTCTCTCCCATGTATTTACTTCCCAGGCTCCACCTCAAAAACTCTAATCTCCCTTCTCTGTGTTGCAGTTTCTCTGTGAGAAACATCCTACTGACATCACCCAATCAAAGCCTTAATCATTATTTCATCAAGTAAAAGTGAAACCTCTGACAGACCAGTTTACAAATAATCAATATTTCTTTTTGGAATTCATCAATAATATCAAACTGCCACATGCTGCCAATGGTCTTTTTTTGAGAGTGAATTTTTAATAGGGCAAGATTGAGGTTAGAAAGAATGGTAGTTGGAGAGGGACTTCACAATTTTACTTTGGTCAATCTTGGCAAGGATTCTAGACTCTGGAGTTACTCGCATATTTTTAGTCTGAGGGGATATTTTTTTTCTGCTCAAAGCTAATGTTTCCTGTAATAATAATTCCCATTTATTAAACTTTAATTACATTTCAAGCACCATGATATGCATTAGATTACATTGTCACATTTAGTTCTTAAGACATCAAAGATAGGTATTATTCCACACCCATATGTTATATGACTGGAGGTTAGATAATTATTTTGAGTAACTTAACTCAAGTTACCTAGGCACTAAGTGGAGGGCCAGGATTTGAATATTGCCTGTCATCCTCTAAAGCCTACCCACCTAGCCACTGCCTAAGAATCCATATCTTTATATTTGTAACTCAAAGCACTCACCAAAAGCGGTGATGCAATCTTCATGGAACAAATGGTTTTTCTTCTGAATATCGGGTATATGAAAAACCTTATAACCTAGTAATGTTATAGCTAAAAACAATGAGCCCTTGCCCAATGGGTACCAGAGTCAATTAAGTGACACTGGGATTTTGAGAGGAAAAAAATTTATTCATCAAAGGCTAGATTCATGGAGAAAGGAGGGCAGTTCTTAAATCTATCTCCATGATTTGGAAGTGCTTAGGGCTTTTACGGGACTAAACAATTGGATGTGGGGATGTAACATCTGATAACAATGTCATAGGGGAGAACATGGCAGGTGGACATCATGTTGACTCATATGTCGCATGACTAGAAAGTGATGTTTTTAGCATGATGGGTGGTCAGTTCTGAGTTGACTCATGTTACTTCATTAATAAACTTTGAGGGGTTACATGTAAGAGCATCAGACTTCAGGACTGCAAAACAAGATAAAGGTGTATAAGCAGGACCAGTTACTAGTTGTCTCATTACTGTTCGGTTACAAGGTAAATATTATGTAGTTACAAAACATAACATCAAAGGCAAAGAAACAAGGCATCTGGGTTACAGTTTAGTGAGTCACAACAGTTATAGATATTTGCTTCTGGCTACATCACAATATATCAGAAAGTTACAACACATCTAGATAATAATTCAGCAACTATAATTATATTTGTTAGCTCTCAGTTATTCTATGAGAATCAAGATCTAAACAATTCAAGCATATGTATTATCCTAATTGAGAAGAAGGGATTATCTGAACTAGAAGCAGAGAATTTATTAAAATTATTGTGTGGTTAATGTGTTATTCTTTTTTTTCACACAGAGACAAAAGGGCCACTCGGTAATATTAAAGTGAGCATATCCCATACTCAAAAAATTATAAGACGTTTCTGGAAATGTTGGGCATGCCCAAACATTGCTTTTTGGAAGTCAGTCTTGTGGGAGACAAATGTATTCTCCATGGCAACATGCATCCCTTGGGTCTGCCTGCACCTTCTCATCCATGGCAGAACCTAATTGATCACCAAAGATTTTGGGTCTCTGTAGCTATAACAGAGTCAACAAGTAATTCCCAATTTCCCTAAGTTGCCCATCTGAGAGAGAAATCAGAGGTGTCTTCCCTGCATGGAGCAGGAGAATATTGACAGCACAGCACTGGTGTCCCTTTTTCTGTTAGAGACTAGCTGGATGCCATTTGAAATACATTGCTGCCTATCCTTACCCTGTGAAACTTCCTAAATAGAGTTTTGAATAAAATTAATGGTACATATAAGACTTAAAATTTGGGCTTATCTATTGAAAAGTAGAGATGGGAGAAAAGAGAGAAGAGACTGTGTAAGACTGTCTCTAAAGAGAAAACCTAAGGATTGATATAATAAGGAAGAACAGGAACTTAGATATGTTTCAGTAAATACTTTAAAAATCTGTTTCTGTAGGCTTTGAAACATTCCTGGAATTTATAACTTATTTTACTTTTTAAGATGTTATTAGTTTCACTGGTATCACCAGTAAGTAAAATCCATAGGAAATTCCCCAAAATTTGGGTGCTTACTTAGGAGATACTTCAGGTATGTCTGTGTGAGTTCTTTCAACTGCAGAAAGGAATAGTCATATACACCCATTTTAAAACCAGCAGGAGAAGAGAAGACCCCTATCCTCATGGAGGTGGTGATGGTGGTGGTGAGTGTGGGTGCGCCTGGGGTGGGAGAGGGCTGATCATGCATGTGCAGACACATGTACTCAGGGGCAACCTCTCAGAGACCCAGTGTGATACCAGGAGACTGAGCAGCAGGAAGAGACCCTGTGTTCAGCACTAATCACATTCATCTTAATTGCAATCTCCATCCCCTTGTGTGTGCAAGAAGGTGGCTAAACTTCTCTCCCCAAATACTTTTCATACATCCAAATGCCCAGATGTATGTCATTATTAACCACAATGTGAATCAACAAGCTATTAATGAGAGAATAGTTGGATTTGGGTGCATGGAATCCTCACCCATGTCAAACACTCCTCAGGATATTTTTTTTAAAAAAAGATACTTAGATTACATAAATGTTGCACACAAAAAAACCATGTAAGGATTCCCATATGCCCCACTCACCATACCTCCTACACACTCCCACATAAACATCCTTCATTAGTATGGCACATTCATTGCAATTGTAAATGCATCCTGGGGCTTTGCCATTAATCATGGACCATAGTTCACATTGTCGTCTATACTCTCTCCCACACAGTTCTGCATGTTATGTGATGATATAAAATGGCCTATATCTCTCACTGCAGCGTCGCTCAGGATGATTCCCAAGTCCAGGAATAGCCCCATATTACAACTGTTTTTCCCTCTCCCTGTCCCCAGAGCCACTGGGGGCCACTGGCTCCACATCAATGTTGTAATTTCTTCCATTCGTAGAATCACAATATGTCTATAGTAGATATTTTGAAGGATTTTGTGTTTCTTTCTAGTTCTTTCTAGGATTGATATGAGAACTGATTAGTGCACTCCTTTATTACAACCGAATCATACTTAGGGCTTTTCCTTTCCTATACTTCATTTTTTTTTCTTTTTTAAAATATATTTTGTATTTATTTATTTTATTTAAATATATTTTTTATTTATTTATTTTCTCTAACTTAGATTAAATAAAATGTTACATAAAAAATATAAGGGTTTCCCATATGCCCCACTCCCCACACCTCCCACTTTTCCCCACATTAATAAGTTCTTTCATTAATGTGGCACTTTCATTGTAATTGATGAACACATTTTGGAGCATTGTAACTAAGCATAGATTATAGTTTACACTGTAGTTTACACTCTCTCCCACTCAAAACCGTAGGTTATAGGAGGATATATAATGGCCTGTATCTGTCATTGTAATGTCATTCAGGTCAATTCCAAGTCCTGAAAATGCCCCCATATTACACCTCTTTTTTCCTCTCCCTGACTTCAGCTCCTGCAGTGGCCACTGTCTCCACATCAATGATATAATTTCTTCCATTGCTAGAATCACAATAAGTCTATAGTAGAATACCAGTAAGTCTCCTCTAGTCCATATTTTATTCCCCAATCCTGAGGATTCGGGGATGGTGATGCCCACTCCACCTCTAATTGAGAGGGGACTTCCATCCCATATGGCTGATGGATTGAACTTTCTTGCTTGAAGTTGTAGACACTCTCACTTCCTTGGTGTGGTGGTTGTCCATCCTCACTTCCTTGTTAGTTTTCCTGGGTGAGTCCAATGAACTGGAGAGCAGGTGTTGCAACTCTGCTGAGGCTCAGGGCCCAGGTGGCACATGGACAGCCCAGAGATTCAAGTCTCTTGGATGTACACCTACCCACTCCAGCATTAACTACAGCTTCAAATAAAAGGGATAGAAGAGGCATATGTAGAGAACTCACAACTCAGTCCAACTCTGTCACACTTGGGAGAACAATCTTCCAGGTAGGGCCCACTAGGATTGGATCCATTTCAAGGGCAGTTCTATTTAACCAGGATGTGAGGAAAGAGAGAAATATCCTGAAAGTGATTAAAACAATGAAAAAAATTATAAAAATAAGGATCAGGGATGATGTGATTGTTCTCAGCATTCAAATATTATTGTTAAATGGGTATGAGATCATGGTTTTTTTGGCCATCTGTCTAGTGGAAGAGATAACCTTAAGCTAAAGCAGGTCATTTGGTACTGAACATAGGTAATTACCTCTTTTTTTTTTCTTTTTCTTTAATTACTTTTTTTATTTTTATTTTTAAAGAATGTTTAGATTACATAAGTGCTACATAAAAAAAGATAAGGGATTCCCATTTGCCCCCTCCCTCCCCCTCCACACATTCCCACATTAACAACATCCTTCATTCATGTGGTACATTTGTTACAATTGATGAACCCATATTGAAGCATTGCTACTAAACATTGACTACAATTTACATTATAATTTACACTTTCTCCTCCACAATTTTGTAACTTATGACAAAATATGCAATGGCCTGTATGCATCACTGCAATGTCATGCAGAACAAAAACAATGTCCTGAAAATACTGCCATGTTATACCTATTTTTCCCTCTCCCATCCCTCAGAACCACCGGTGGCCACTTCCTTTATGTCAATGATAAGAGTTCTTCCATTGCTAGAATAATCCTAAGTCTATAGTAGAATAATAATAAGTCTACTTTAGTCCATTGTTCTTTCCCTAATCTTGAGGATTTGTGGATGGTGATGCCCACTCTGTTGCTAATTGAGAGGCATCTTAGATCCCACGGGGCAGATAGTTGAATCTATTTTGCTTGCACTTGGAGACTCTCTCTGTTCCTTGAGATGGGTATTGTCCATCGTCATCTCACCGAGGACAACTAACAAGGTAATTACTTCTCATCCATTAGGGTGATGTGACCTTGAAACAAGCCATAAAAGGCAACCATTGGTAGCAAAGAGTGTAGTTCTTCTGGCTTCACCAAAGTCTACTCTATCCAGAAACATTCCTCCCCCTCCTCTAGGACAATCACAAATGGTGTTTCAACAAATATCCTTTTATATACAGCATTTTGTACATTTTTGAGAGAATCTGTAAGCTAAATTTTAGAAATGAAATAGCTGATTTACAGGGTTTGGTATTCATAATTTTATAGATATCATAAATTGCTCTCAATAGAGGTTGTTCTAATTTACACTTTCATCTCTACAAAACTGAAAGTGAGGAATGGTTATGAAGAGTAGATTAAGTTTGCATTTCTATTATAATTTGAGTTTGACATATCTTCTTAGTTTCAGAATTTTTTAAATTTCCTTTTTTTTTTTTTT
>JAQZBX010000358.1:0-36067 GCA_029593785.1 Cabassous unicinctus | reverse complement strand
AATCTTTCACAACAATGCAGGGTGTTTGTGGGGGGGTGATGTGTGGGAGTCCTGTATGATGTTATGCATATTTGTTTTGTAAGGTCACAGTGTTTACTGAACACTTTTAGTTTATGTTTGTTCATGTATGAATGATATACTTCAATAAATTGTTTAAAAAATCACAGTCAAAGAAATACTGTGTTAATAATAGGGGTGTGTGAAAAATATACCAATTGTATGCTATAGACCATAATTAGTGGTAATAGTCTGGTGATGTTATCTCATAATCTCTAATAAACATTTTACAACAATGTAATGTGTTGGTGGAGGGGTGTTGTATGGGAAATCCGCACATTTGCGTGATTCTTACGTAAGTTCACAACTTCTCAAATAAATATGTATTTAGAAAGTAAAATAAATAAATAAATAAATAAATAAATAAATAAATAAATAAATAAAAATAAATGAATAAATAAATGTACTGGATGTACTGGGTATGCCCAGACCTTGGGAATTGTTCAGTGAGTTTAATTTGGGGTGCAGGGTCCCTGGCTTTGCGGCACCTGCAATATGTTGGCTTTATTGTCTTGGTAGCTATTACTCTGACCTCCCTGATCCTTTGTGCCTTGTCAAAGTCTTAAATGCAAAGTTGCAGCTACTTACCTGGCAGATGATATCTCTGTGATTAAACCATTAGAAGGAAAATGAAAGTGGGATATGATGAGAATGAGGCTAAACCTCTACAAGGAATCTAGCAAATGACAAGTGACGGTGATTGGTAGAGGTCAACTTCTGACAAAGTTCTTTGTGGAGTGTATGGTCAAAGGGGGATATTGATAAATACAAGAAATGCCACCAACGGTCCTGAAAGGTTAAATGCAATAATAATAATTATAAGTATAATAATTAAAATGCAATAATAATGTCTTTTACCCAGTAGGTAACCCCAAAGTCATCAATTCAATATTTCCTTTAAGTGTCCACATTCACCCTCTATAATCTCTTTTTCTTGTGGCAATTCCTATTCATGTATGGTTTAGACACTACCTCAACTCATGAATTTTTAACTGATGAAAGAATCTCAAGGAAATATCATCTTGCCAAGTATTTTATTTTCACACTCAGCTTTTTCTTTATGGAATGGGACAGAGGAAATGGTGGAAGAGAAAGCCCCTGACAAATCGTAAAGCACTGGCACAGTGCCCATATTTTTATATCTCTTAGCATTAGTCAAACCATCCTACAGACTCTGTTCTTTTCTTAAACATAAAATTTCATGTAAAGTACGTTTTTTTCCAACTCAGATCTCCAGTATGTTACACTAGTGTTAAGTGTTGTTAAAGATTTTCTGTCAATTCTTCCAGAAATTTTCCAGGCATACTGTAAAACAGTGTGTGTGTGTTCCTGAAGCACACTCTACTCTATTCCTGCCAAAAAGAAATATGAAATCCCCATACATAATTTTATATTAGCTATTTGCCACTATACAAAAAACAAAAAATAAGTAGGTAAAATTAATTCTAAGAATGTATTTTATTGCATGCAATATATCCAGAATAACATTTCAAGTTGTTATAAATATAACAATGTTTATACTTTTAATTGGAGTGAGTTTTAAAAACTTAAATGTCCCATTTTAACAACTTTCAAGTGTATAAGTAGTGGCATTAAATTCATTCACTATGAGGTCCTACCAGCACCAGCATTCATATTGGCACTTTCAGCCTACCAGCATGAAACACTGTATATATATATTTAAAACAATTAAATATATATATATATTTAAAACAATTTATTGAAGTATATCATTCATATCTGAACATACATAAACTGTAAGTGTTCAGTAAACATCATGAACTTACAAAACAAACACGCATAAGATCATACAGAACTCCGACACATCATCCCCCCCAAATACACTGCATTGTTGTGAAATATTTGTTGACAAATAATGAAAGAGCACATCAGTGTTACTACTAACTATATTGCATATCTTCCTCCACTATAAATTTTTTAAGGATTTATTTATTTATTTATTCACTTTTATCCATTTTTACCCCAACCTCCCCATTTTTGCTGTTTCTGTGTCCTTTCACTGGGCAAATTTCTGTGTCCATTCCCTGCCTTCTCTTCTCATCTCTCTCCTCCTGTCTTCACTGGGATTCGATCCTCAGAATCTCTGATGTAGGAGAGAGGTGTCTAACCACCTTTACCACCTTCCTTCCTGTTTTTTTGGTGTGTCTCTTCTTGGCTCTTCCTTGTGTCACTCTCCTGTTATGTCATCAACTTTTTTATCTCATTTTTATTTCTGGTGTTTATGCTTTGGGTATTATTTTTGTGAAATTTTGGCCAAATCCAAAGTCATGAAGGATTTCCATATGTTTTCTTCTAGATTGTTCAGATTTTAGCTCTAAAGTTTAGGTCCTTGAAACATTTTGAGTTCATAATTGTTGATGGTGTAGGTAGAGACATGTGGACATCTAGGTTTCCTTACATCATTGTTTAAAGGGACAATTGTTTTCCCATTTTATATACTTGACTCCCTTGTCCACCATGAATGTGTGTGTTAATTCCTGGATACCCATTTTTTTCCCTTGTTCTATATGTTTTTCTCTAGGCCATCACCACATTCATTTGATGACTGTGGCGTGTAGTAAAATTTGAAATTAAGAAGTGTCATTCAGTGGAATATTATACAGCTGTAAGTGAAATGAAGTAGTAAAGCATATGACAACATGGATGAACCTGGAGGACATTATATTGAGTGAAGCAAGCCAGACACAAAAGGCCAAATGCACTATAATTGCGTTACTATGAACCAAATATATTGTGTAACATATTGTTTGATTTTAAAAAATTATATGTATTCAGTACATTTAATTGGGAAATGTATTTATTCATCTGTGTTTACTTTTTATTTTTTAATTGTTTATTTTTTCAATTAATAAATGTACAAAATAAAATTTTAAAAAAAGTAGTGTCATTCGCCATTTTGTTCTTCTATTTCAAAATAGTTTTGACTATTCAGGGTTCTTTGATTTCCACTGGATTTGAAAATAGGTTTTCCCCTTACTGAAAAAATGTTGCTGAATTTCTTAAGGTTTTTCATTACATCTATAGTTCTTTTGGGGTATCATTGACATCTTAACAATATTTGATTTTCTATCCATGAATCAGGATTTTTATTCCCATTTTTTAGTCTTTTTAAATTTCTTATATCAGGGTTCTGTATGTATCAATGTACCTGTCTTTCACTTTCTTGTTTAAATTTATTCCAAAATATTTTATTCTGTCAGAAGCTAATAAAATGGAATTGTTTTCTTAGTTTCAATTTCAGATAGTTCATTTATGGTGTTTAGACAGACAATTGATTTTTGCATGTTAATCTTGTAACCTGACATTTTGCTGAATTTGTTAGTTCCACTTGTTTTGAAGTAATATGCAATTATCGATATGTTTTACAATATCTATTTCATACCAATTAATCCTCAAGTGAGGAAATTCTCTGAGTACTCAACCTGATACCACCTGAATTATGAGATTTTTCCAACCTGACTAGTGAGAACATGAACTATTCCGCATCCTTTCTGAGTTCTGAGCATTGTTTTACTTGTTCTTTTCTGTTGGTATCATCCTTTGTCTGGAGATGCCTTGGGTAGCTCTGTTCATGTACTATGCTCAGCTGAAGCCCACTGGGTGACACCTGCAAGGTTCTGGAAAATGCTCTCTCTCTTTCTGACTTTCTTTAACACTGGCTAGCTCTCTGCACTGCCTCCAGCTCTCTCCTTCAAGCACGCTGTCTTGTAAACTCTAGTCACATCCTTGTCCTTGGGCTCCCATCTCCATCTTCTGAACTCAAGGACACTCCTTGGATCTCTCATGGATCCCCTACCTATGGAGAGGTGACCAGCCCTGCACAGTCCTGCTCTTGGGAAAAGTGGTTTTGCCAACTGTGTGGAAGCTGCCCAGGAGGACTTAGATTCACATCATGCATTGATGCTCTGAGCTTATCCCAGAAAGAGGCTCTAACCTTACAGAGCAAAACCACGGCTGATCATTGGTCAGATCGCAGTTTAAGCCCATTAAATTCATATCCATTTGACAGATCAATGAGGGACAATAGAGAGGCAGTAGAGAAGACTGATTGCCCCTGGGACAGATAAAAGACAATTAACACATTGCTTTGAAAATTTTCAGAAAGAACACTTCTCATACTTACTATTGTTAGTTAAAATTTGATTTAGAGCTCTGCTCAATTGAAATCCTCTATAATCAAATGCATTGCTGAGGAAGCAATGGTAAATTTTTTGGCTTCTGGCCCATTTCCAGTCTGCTCGTTCATTCACACACTCTAGGGAGCCAGCAATGGCTCTGTACAGCCCTGAGGCTTCCTTGCCATACTGAGCATTAAGATGCCATAAAATGAGAGGAGAAGAATATATTCAGTGGAGACCACTAACACCTACCCCAAGTTCTTCAGCTGTTACCTCTTCCTGATGAGTGGCCAATGTTGCAGAAAGTGTAGCAGGCCATCCCATCCTAAGGCTTCCATCAGTCAGCAAGTACATTGTCATGTTTGAACCTACATTGAGGTGAGACAGTAGTGCATCAATACACTAAGGCCTCTTTGGGACCCTGGAAACCTCCCAGGGCACAATTTTACTGGCACCTGGTCCCTACCCTCTGTCCTGTGAGCACTACTCCCTGGGCAATATCAGGAGGCTTAGGTCCCACTTGATATGGCCATGAGACCCTTTCTGGCCTATGTCTTTGTCCTTGATATGGCCCTTTCTCTTGTTTCTGGAGCTGAGCCTCCATCCCTATTAGCCTGAGTACTGAATGTATATTCCAGGTAATGGGCTTGATGTCCTCTTTCATGAGTTCAAGTGCTTCCTCTACCCCGTTGCTCTCCAAAATCTCTCTCTTGCTTGCTTACAACTCTTTGTAGCTCTCACCACAGCCAGGCTGTGCTCTACCTTCTGCTGGGAAGCCCACACTTAAGCCATGTATCTATCTGTAGATCCTCACCTTGATCTGAACTCTATACATCACTCTTTCCAAACATGCAGATGCTCAGCTCTGTGGGACACCTTCCCTTCCCTGCAGCCTCCATCTTGTCCCAGGAGTAATCATTTGATGCCTGGCCAAGGAAGGACCTTGATATAAAACTTTTTACTGGGACTTATGATGGATTCTACTCATCCTCGTGATAGCCTTGGGCATTTGGGGCTGACCGTGCTGCTGGGACCAGTGCATCCCTCTCCATCACAGATTCCAGCTGCTGTTCCTCCAGCTCCACATGGAAAGCTCCTCTCCTAAATGACCACCTACTGTGCACTAGGCACAAAGGCAGCCAACAGCAAGGGAGGTCGAACATGGGTGTGGGCTTGTTCCCAGGGAAGATCCACTTGGGCCCATTCATTGTCCTGTAATGGCCTTGCCAGAGAGTGGTTCACATAGCTCTGGAACTCTTGTGAATGCCTTTCATAGGATCCCATGTGTTCCTGCCTGATTCAATTTGACTTTAACTGATGAAAATTGTTCAACCTCCCAGTCTTAAAGTGTTTACAAAATGTTTTGTTAATTTCCTGCCCCACCATTCCTTGCACACAATTCCACATACTCTAGTTCATCAAACTCGAAAGCTCTTAAGTCTTTATTGCAGCCCTCATGTGTGGAAGGAAAGATCATGGCAAGATGTGTCTGTGTTTAGTGATTCTTAAGGCCTTCATTTTTGAAACCTATCAAAAAAGCTTAAGTCTGTGAACACAAGAAAGCCTTCCATAAACTAATAGTGAATTAAAATTTTTAAAAAATAAGTTGTGATTTCCTAAAAGGTAAGATAAATTAACCCAGAATTGTAGAAAGAGACTTTGCTGCAAGAATGGAGAAAATGTAGCTGTGAGTTTCTGTCAGAAAGGTCAAAAGGTAAAGCTCAGGGCATAAAACTTATCCAATTAAATGCAGAATACAAATTCACTTAGAGAAAAAAGAGTCTTTCTTGGTACTGAATTAGGTGAGGAAAATGCCTCAAAACGTTGAGTGGAGGTGAGGTATCCATTAAATTAAAATTGTGAAAACCTTAAATAAGTTCAATGGCTTTTCCTTGCCCAGGTGTAAGAATCTCAGTTTCTTTGGGAGTCTTGAGGTATACCCCAGAGTGTTCCATGTTCCCCTAATAGCCTCCATCCAGGGACATTCCATGGGATGGGCAACCCCAGAGAGCACCTTGATAAATTGGGCATTCACCCGAGACATTCTCAGGAGGACCACGACCTCCACATACCAATTCCTCCTGGATGCCCAGCTGTCCTACATGGTGTGGGGAGATAATATGGACAATTTTCAGGATGTCACAGGAATGACTTTCACCATCAACTTGATTATGGACATAATGTCAAAAAGGCCATAATCTCCTCCTGTACAGACACTGCCAGAACTGGAAAAGGTGTGTGGGATTGAACACTTGGCAGGGAGCAGAAGATGGGAGGGTCCCTGCCACATAGAGGTGAATAAGACAACAGACCCCTGCTATTGCTGGGAACCCTCGTATGGGTTCCAATCCCTGTTCCCTGACATTCCAGCTGATCTCTTAACCTCCTTGAGTGTCACTGCACCTACCCATCAAAAAATTATAAAGGCTCCATGACTGAGACAGAATCTGGGCCAGGCGCTAAGACTCTCCACATGCAGAAAGCAGGACCCACAGCATGGGAGTAAAGGAAAAGAAGATTAGTGGTTTTCAGCATACAAATGAGGTGAGAACGGAGATTGAATGTCCAGCAGGGTGAGGTTCCAGTTAGGGGTGAAGACAGGTTCCGGACCAGACAGTGAAGATGGTTGTTCAATGTTACAAGTACCTAAGACACTGAAATGCCCAGTAAAACAGGATAATAATAAGTAAATAAATTTAAAATGTACATAAAATGAAAAAAATATATAACTGTGAAAAACATAAAATACAAAGAAAAATGTTACAAAGAGAAAATAAATGGCTTTCTCAAGCAGAGGTAAGGAAGTTTCCTTATCTTGGGCTGGCCCAAGAAGAAGTACGTCTAAGGCTTTATCGGCCACTTGGTCTGTCTCCAGCTCTTCAGAAAACTCTCCCGGAAACAGTGATGCTGGAGCTGGGAATGGTGTTGTATCAAGCTCCATACCTGGTCCTCGTGGTGCTTGTGCCACCATCTTGGGAGCGGACATGGAATGCCCACTCTGGGCTACAGACTCAAAAATGCAGCATGAACTTTGCTCTAACTCCAAAGGTGGTCCAAACTTCACACTTGGAAGGGCTCCAAATCTTCATGAGCTGGTGATGGAATAAGAGCAAGAGCTAAGGTAGAGGCAGGCAATGGAGTTGGCACTAGAGCTGGAAGAGGAGGAGGGTTCACCAGCTTGATAGTTTTGAGGTGCCATTTCAAAGGCACAAAATATCCCCTAGCATTTCAGATGCAATAAACCCAAACCCACCACACCCACACCAGGAAATTTTCCTGGGTAGAAGTCCAAGTGATGTCCCTTCTGAGGTTCCTGTTAGTCCTGGACAACTCCAGCCATGGAGATCCTGCCTGGATTCTCCACCAATACCATCTGCTCAGGCTCACAGGCACCCACTCCCAGAATGTTTTACCTTCTGGATTGGATTCGCTTGATTGATGAATTTCAAATTGGGCACGGGCAGTAGGGGACCTCCTTTGAAAAGCCACGGCAATTATTTTAATATTCATGGAGGCCATCAGGTCCTTGGGAATAGGAGAGAACAGGGGTTGGAAGAATTCCCCAATGGGATGGTTCATGCAGGTTCTGAGCATAGATCCAATGGCACTGTGAAAGGAGTATAGACAGTAGATCAAAGAGGCAGTTCCTTTCAGCCCACTTTCCCTTCTGAAGGTATCCATGTTTGTGTTTGTGGAAGGTTCCTGTGCATAACCCTGCCAATCCCCAGGCCCTGCACCCACTGCCCTTATATTCTCAGTCCTGGTCCTGGCAGTGGCTGACTGTATGCTAGCTGAGGACTGAGGACTGTTGTCAATCATAGAAGGCTCCTGTCCAATATATAAACAAAACTTACCTACATCTGAGCTTCTGACACATATCTGTCTGTCTTTCTGCCCCATCCACAAAGGAATTTGGGTTGTAGAAAGGAGGGTCTGGCAGTGACTGCCCTGTTCATTGCACTGTTTTGAAAATTAGGTGTCTTAAATATCTGGTGAATGGGAACCACCTACCACATCTTCCAGATCCTAAAGGTACCTCAGCCTGAAGCCAAGATACCAAGAGCTGCCATATCTTTTGAGGGACTGTTAGTGTACCATCCCCTTCATATTGTTTTGGTGTTAGCATAGGCACTGTCTTACCCCACCTTGTCTACAGCTAAGCCCCCTTAATTGAGCCTATAGCCAGAGTGCGTAGCATTTTGCTCAACACATCTACTGTCCTGGGACCATCAATCCAATTTGCAGCATGGTGCAGGTGGGGACAAATGAAACCAAGATGGGGAGCATCAGATTTGCTGGACACAGGGATTTGACCTGAACTTCACAGCTAGTACCCCCACAGCACATTTTTTATTCAACTGTGAAGTGTAGAGCCCGTATTCTTGACACAGATTCCACTCACATTTTTCTTATTTCCAGTAGTCTTCTTTCCCCTTCAGAATCCTGGTGGATTTTCCCATACCTAGAGAGAACCATTATGTATCACACCTAACATGCTTTGTTCTCACTATGCTTGTGAAGTCTATTGTATTTTTCTGACGACCTTTTGAAATGGAAGTCCAACAGGCAGGGATTTTTCCTCCTTCATTCCTTTAACTACTGAATTTTGCAATGTCCCTATACACATAGTCACCCACTCTTTCTTTGTAAATTGAGCCCAATCATAAGACTCTCAGATATCAGATTTTGCCTCTTTCACTTCTGTCCCTTCAATGCCTTTTGACTAGAACTTGGTTGAAGACATCCATGATGGAATCTTCAATCTTCATTACAAGGTCTGTGCCTTTCCCTGGGGTAGTGAGGGCTGAGTCAGAGGCTTTCCTATAGGTGAGTGGAAAACAATTCTGTCCATCCCCAGCCCCTGTGACAGCTGATAATGCAGGGCCTGGCCTAGGACAGTACTTCCTGCATCTCACCCCATTCAGACATCTCAATAACACTTCACTGTGTGTTCTCTAGACCCTTGTTCTTCCAAGGAGACACCTGAGACTCAGAGAAATGAATTGACCTCTAAACTCCCATGGGGAAGACTGGCAGACTTGAGGCCATGGAAGGGTCAGTGAGCTCATCTGGTGACCATTTGTATACATGTCTGTTGGGTGGGGAGAAGAGCTTGGATGTTCCCCAGGATGTTGGATGGTTCCAGGCATTCGCTGCGCAGGTGGGCAGGTACCAGGTGCTGCACTAGCTTCTCCTTTCTGCTGGACTTGAAGTCTCTCTGCACCAGTCTGGTTTCTTTCACATCCTCAGCACGGTCAATTTCACACTGGAAGATGGAGTGTTGGAACAAAAAACAAACATTCAATCATCAGCTTCAACATGTCCAAAAGGACAGTTAAAACTGGATTTCTAACCTAGAAATCCCTGTTCTCAGTGACTGTGGCAGGAGGTGGACCATCGGTCCCTCTTAATTCATGACAAGGCACAGCAAGACCCATCCTGGATTCATGCATTTGATTTCAAAGACCTCAAAAAAGACCTCACTCATCTCTTTCAAATTAAAAGGAGTTTTGAGAACCTGAAGTAAGGTGATAACAAGGATAAATTCCTGGAGATTCCAAGATGAGAGAAAGACCCTGGATTGCCCAAGGAAATGACCTGATGCCACAGGGAAGTGAAATTTCAAATGGTCTTGAAAATGTTCATGTGCAGATCACCTTCTAATGGGGCAATTGTAAATTTGGTTCTGCCTTGCTGACACAAGATGGAAAAATTTTCAGACTGTTCACATCCAACGTTAGCAGATTACAGGGAAGCACCAGACTTCATTGCTTGCTTTTGGATGCTTCAATTGGTTCAAGAAATCTGGCCACAGCCATTCAAAGTTCAAATCTGGATAATGTTTTAGCAAGCATTCCCATTCCTAGGAGCCCATACTGGGAGAACTGGAAACATTAGACTATTCACAATCACATGACTTTCTCTGCAGCCCTCTTGAAATGGCAACAGGAAGGAGTCCTGTCAGTTCTAAGGGCAGTGAAGCTGGACATTTGAGTTTTTTGGCTTCCCTCTTTGAAATATGATGCAGTCCTGTCTCCTGACTTGGAAGGGTCTCAGTATAGAACATTGTGAGATTGCAAGTTGCAAAGAAACATGAAATAAAGTATGATCTTCTCACCCTTTATAGGTAAAAACAACCTAGGAATCATGAGGATGTGTAAGGATGGAGAAGGTGTTGACAGACCGTCTTGCTGAATGCAGGTAGGCTACCTGAGGTTGGGTAGCACCTAGGGGCAGGTCGATTAAACAACCAAGACAGGATCAAAAACAAAGACTGTCATAGCTTAACATGAAGATGAATTATTCTGGAAGACTCATTTTTGATATTCCAACAAACATTGCACCTGGTCATGACTGGGGTTGGGTGTTGGGAGATTCCTCAGGGAGTGGGACTGATTTCCAAAAAGGAGAATCCCTGGCAGGGAACCTGGAGATTCTGCCAGGGTAGGGTTGGTCTGGAAGTCCCCTCACTGTCTCAGACCTGTCTGTGGAGAACCCTCAGCTCCGATCTCACCTCAGGGCTGTTCCAGCCTCTGTTAGTGGCTATGCCTTCTGGCCTCCTGGTCAGAGAGGTGGTGTTGATGACAAAGTCAACCTACTCTGAACTGGTCTCCTATGTGGAGCACTGCAAACAGGGTCATCAGCAGGGTTGCAGGGCATCAGGCCCAGCCTGGTAGTCACCCAGAGGAACAACCCCACATGAAGATGTACTTCCTCATGAGGAAAAGACCCTTTCTGTATACACCTCCTCCTAAGAGGGAGATGACAGCTCCATGGCTCAGAATCAATGTCTGGGTAGAGGGGCACCATCCGCAGGCCTCCCTTTCTGACCCTGCTAGCCATGACCAGAATCTGAACATGATGAGCCCACCAGGCACTCACCCCCAATCACCTCTCTCTGCCCAGCCCAGGGCCACACTCATTCCCTCCCCTCTGTACACCCATAATGAGAGTGGGAGGTGCTGAGGCTGCCCTGGAAGAATCACAGTGTCAGTCTAGCCTGCATCCCCCTGCCCTAGGTTCCCTGGGTTATCTTTGCTTTCCTCCTGGTAAATGGCCAGAGTCTTCGAAAGTGAGGGTGAGAGTTCAGCCAATGCCTGCAGCACTGAATAAATCTCTCACTGCAGGGATTCCTGTGGTGAAAGCCTTGAGAAGCAGGTAGACAGCAACAAGAGAACATCTTTCCTTGTGCGTCAATGCCCAAGTGAACTGTTAGGGGCAGTTACTAGTATGTGGGTGCCTGGTTACCAGGGTTCAAAGTTCTGTTGTGTTCTATCTCCAAGGAAGTGAGGTAACTTCCGGCATCCCATTCCCTCTGCCCCCTCCATGGCTAGCAACTCTCAAATGTCCCCTCTGGCCTGCTGACTGACTACCCTCCTATCCCATGGCCTTTCTTATCTGTACACAATTTCACCAGCACAGTCTTACAGGCTCCCCAGCTAAGGCCTAGGGGCATCAAGAACCATGTAAGGAGACGGAACTGGGTTCACAACCTTCTTCCCCCTACCGGTTCTGTGACCCTGGACATGTCTTTGTGTCTCTCAGGGCCTCCTAAGCTTCCCCTGCTGCACAGGGCTGCAAATCTAGCTTATACTTCCCAGAAATTCAGGTGGGTGGGAGAAATTTCCTAGAAAATTTGAGTCCTGTATTTGGAAATAGCCAATGAAAAAATTAAGAGAAGGAAGAATTATAAGATGGGGTGGGAAACAGCATGAAACACAACTCAAAACAAGGCTGAGTTCTGGCAGTGTGATCTTGAGAAAATTATGACCACCTTGGCATTTCCCAGTCCACACCAGAAGGGGCTTGAAATTCAGTGAAAAGCAGACTTTGTCACCTTCAGGTTTAAAACCCTCCACAGATTTACAATTCCATTCAGTATCAGATCCAAGGGTTTAGGGAGAATGTATCACCTTTCATTGCCTTGATTTAAACATTTTCATAGCCTCAGAACTGTAAGCTTTTAAGAGCATAACCCCATTGTAAAAGCAAACCCATTTCTGGTATGTTGATTTCAGCTACCTAGCTGACCAGGAGAGTAATGGTGATTTGATAGGACAAGCACTGGTCTGATTGTTACTATGAGGATATTTCATGGCTTGAAATCATTAGGCAGTTGATTTCATCTATGGCTGATTATATCTAGTCAACACAGGAGCTTGTCTTCAGCTTTGAGGCATTAATTGAAGGCATTATTATTCCATCAACTGAAGGCATTAAAGGAAGAATTGATAGTTTCAGCAGTCAGAAAGTAGAATTTCTATTTCTACTAGAGAGAGGTAGTTTCTCCTGGAGAATTCATTATCAACTTCATTGGGGTTTTCAACTTGCTGCCTGTCACATGGAATTTGACAATACTCATATTTACATGAACCAATTCCTATTTTTAAAAGTCTCTGAATATTTGCATATGTTCAGCAGTCATTTTGCTCCAACATGTGACAATAGACTTTGGTGAGGGAAGTACATTACGCTTTATGGCCTGGTAACTATAAGCTTCTGTCCCAAGTAAATACCCTTTATAAAATCCAACAGATTTCTGGTATTTTGCATCAGCACCCCTTTTGGCTGACTCATACAATCACTTTCAAATTCTACCTTACATCTAACATCTGGAGTCAATTTTGGCAAGTTCTCTGACACTTTATAGCACGGCTACTTAATAAGGAGTCTGTGAGCTTGAATTGAAATTCACAAAAACATTATTCTTGTGGGGACTTGTTTGGTATAGGTGTGATATATTTATTAAATAATACACAATATAGTGTGGACTTAGTAAGTGGTCTGTGGCTTTCACCTGACAGGCAAAAGTGTCCATGGAAGAGAAAACGTTATGAACCCCTGCTTTAAAACAAGGATCACCTTGTTTCCAGATTGCAATGACATATTCATTATTTCTAAGACCTCATCAGAAGTATCTTTAGCATCCATATTTCTACTAACAATCTCTTTGAAGCAATAGAGGCTTTCCTAATAAGGTCTCACAAGTCTTCCCAAATCAACCCCTTATTCATTTATAATACTGTTCCAACATTTTGCTGTTTGCACCTCACTCTCCTGGTATCAGTTTCTGTTTTACTTTGCTGAAAGCTGCTGGGAGCAATGTACCAGAAATGGGTTAGCATTGACAATGGGGACTTATTAGGTTAAAAGTTTAAAGTTCCAAGATTGTGAACATATCCATATCAAGGCATCATCATGAGATCATTTCTACCTGATTCCAGCTATGTGTGATTAGGCAAAAGAGGGTGTCTGCTTGTCTCTCCCTTTTCCTCTGGGCCTTGTTACTTTTGGCTTCTATCAAAACTGGCATCCTCAGTTCCTGGCTTACAGAGACATCTTGCTCAGTCTGGGTTCCTTTCTGTGTGTGCAGCTTTTTTTTTTTGGGGGGGGGGGTATCAGTGGCTTTTTATTATGCCATTTATAAATGAACTGGTAATAGGATTAAGACTCATTCAGGATCATGCAATCTAATTAACGGCTCTTACCTGATGTAATTTAGTCAAAAATTTCCCCCCTATTATAGGTTTGCATGTGTACGATGATTTTCTGAGGTTCAGAAAAGCTTAAAACTGCTAGAAATATGAGCAGATTAACAGGGTGTTTCCTGATAAAGTGAGTGCATTGATGGGAAAGTAATGTGATCATGAGAATTGCAATAGGGACATACTGACTGCAATGATATAGTGGAGACATTGAAACCTTAGATTCTGTTCAGTCATCTATGCCAGATAAACCTGAAATGGTCTGCCCTGAGGAATCAAACACCCAATTTCTAGTCTGCCCTGAGGAGACAGCTCTCTTGCATTCCTCTAAAGAGATTAGTCCTGCTGTGTATGATAAAACCGTAACTGTCTCCCTGAGGAGTTGGCCATCACACATCCAACTGAAGAGTTTAATGCATTTCACCAGATTAAAATTTAATGGAATTCCCAGAGGTAATTGACTTACAAGTCACTGCTAATTTCTTACATGGCCCATACCCAACACCCGTCTTTTCTTCCAGACCTATAACAACACTGAGGTGCCAAAGCCCCAAAAGATGAGGCATAAATAATCCCCTATGGGGAAAAGTGCTAGACTCTAAAATAACTCCATGACTTTTTAATTTACACAGACATAAATTATGGGAATATGTGTGGCAATGGATATTAAAGCTTTGAAATAATTTTGGAAGGAACATAATGTTGGATCAAGCTAAAGTTATTGTTATGTGCTTACTAAAAAAAAATTCTGGATTCAATTTTTTTAAAGATACTGAGATTACATGAATTGTTACATAAAAAAATATAAGGGATTCCCATATGCCCCACTCCCTACACCTCCCACATTTTCCCACATTAGCACTCTTCATTAGTATGGTAAATTCCTTGCAATTGATGAACACATTTTGGAGCATTGTCACTATAATTTACATTGTAGTTTACACACTGTCCCTCACAATTTTGTAGGTTATGGCAAGATATATGATGGCCTGTATCTGTCATCACAAAGTCAGGAGTTTGGTGCCTTCTCAGTAGGCACTACTTTGGAATTTATGCTCCCCAGAATGACTGAGTTGGACTCAGTTGTGGTTTCCCTACACATGGCTATTCTGACCCTTCTATTTGAACTTATAATTAGTACTAGAGTTGATATTTGTACATCCAAGAGACTTAAATCTTTGGGATGTCCATTTTCTAGCTGGGCCCTGAATCTTGGAATTGACATACTCAGCAACAGGAAGATTCACAAAATAGGTTTCCTAACCTGAGAAGTGAGGGTTATGATTGTAAGAAAGGCAAAGTAGAAGCCATTCGAGCTGCCTGTACTTAACCAAACAGTAAACCAAAGTCAATATTGCATTCTTGGAAGGACTGTAGAGATTAATCCTAACATCAGGATATGAAGTATACAGAAATGATGATTACCACCATGACCACATTCAAGACTCTTATTTGGCCTGTACAGTAAAAAATGTGGATCTTGGAGGATGATAGTGGTTTGTAGTAAACTTAACTAGCTGGTGACTCCAACTATAGCTGCTGTTTCATATGTGGTATCATTGCTTGAGCAAAATCAACAATTCCCCTAGTAGCTTATGTGCAGCTATTGATCTGGCACATAATTTTTCCCCAATACCTTTATTAGTCAGTCAAAGGGGTGCAATGTAAAGTACCAGAAATCTGTCAGTTTTTAGAAAGGGTATTATTACAGGTAGAAGCTTACTGTTACAAGGCCCTAAAGAGTCCAATTCAAGGTTGCTTCCTTACCAAACTCTGTTGACACGTGTTGAAGCAAGATGGCTGGTGGCAGCTGTGAAAGTTCAACCTTCAACCTTCCTCTTCCTTCTTAAGGCTGTATGGTCCCAGCTTATTCCCATCTCAGCTGCAGGGGGCATAAGTCTTGTCTCTCTCCCAGGGCTCATTTCTTTCCAGGTTCAGCTGCACTGTTCTCTTCACAAGGTCAGTGTAGACTATCAGACTCATTCTCTTCCCAGGGACTCTGCTGTGTCTAATGAGCTGTCTCTCTTGTCCTCTTTGTAGCAGTTTGATATTGTTTATGAATCCCAAAAATAGACACTGCATTGTGTTTGTAAACTGGTCTGTCCCTCTGGGCATATTAGATTATATTGGATTTAGAGGTTTCACTTTTCCTTGATTAAATAATGATTAAGTCTTTGATTGGGCCACATCAGTAGTACATTGCATCCCTGCCTTCTTGGTGGGTAAGGACTCATGAAGAAAAGATATGGCAGAGAACAGAGTTTGGACTTTCATTATTGGAGCCCAGGAAGTAAGCTCACGAAGATGCAGAGAGAAGTCTCGATTAGACATGGCAGAGGTCCCAGGAAGAGAGACATGCTGTTTGCCTGATAGTCTACAGCTGGCCTTGTAGAGATAGCAGAGCAGCCAAGCCTGGAGAGAAATGAACCCCAGAAAGAGAGGGAAACAGGAAGCCTGAACCCTTGCAGATGTAGGCAGCCATCTTGCTCCAACATACGGCAATAGTCTTTGGTGAGAGAGGTAACTTGTGCTTTATGGCCTGGTAACTGTAAGCTTCTACCCCAAATAAATACCCTTTATAAAAACTAACCATTTTCTAGTATTTTGCATCAGCAAATGTTAGGGTTACTAATACACTCTGTGTTCTTCTCTGTGTGTTTACTTTCATTTCTTCATCTGTTTTATCCCCAAGGGGGCCAGGTCTCGACACTGAGTCATATTCTAATGACATGGTTGGGTCAGAGCCTAAACTTAACAGAATTTAATCAGACATCTCAGTTGAATGTAATACAATCAAAGGGTTATCACCCCAGAGTAACAGACCAGATAAAAAACATAATATCTATCTCCTTTTTGGAATTCTTAAATAAATTTCTCAGCATTCAGTAGTGTGTGCATGTCAAGATATTTCTGGAAAGGTGAAAAATAAATTGTTGTAACTGATGTCTCCTACAAATATAAAAGAGTCACAACACCTAGTTAGGATTTTTGAATTCTGGAGTAAACATATTCTTCATTTGGGTGTCTGTGCTGTGTTGATTCTCTTTGGATGCCAGAAATTTGTGCTCTTATATTGAACCTATGTTGATCCTTTGATTAGGTTAGATGAAGTAAGGGATGTTTGATTATATTACTTCAGTGGGGCAAGAGTTAGGGTGGGATTAATCCTTTCATTAGAGTCCTTTATAAAGGGAGGAATAGAAATGCAAATACCAAAAATGATGCACAGACAGATGCCTCCAGATGTTGACATCAACAAACTCAGGAAAGTGATATGTCACAGATGCAACAGTCAAAATCTGAAGGCTACAAGCCCATTTTTTCATTGTGTAGTTTGTGTTTTTATTGTTGAGTTGTATGACCTCTTTATATGTCATGGATATCAAACCCTTATCAGATATGTGATTGGCAAATATTTTCTCCCATTGGGTTGGCTGCCTTTTCCCCCTTTTGACAAAGTCCTTTGAAGTGCAAAAGTGTTTAATATTGAGGAGTTCCCATTTACTTATTTTTTCCCTTTTTTGCTCATGCTTTTGGTGTAAGGTTTAAGAAACTACCACCTACCACAAGACCTTGAAGATATTTTCCTATATTTTCTCCAAGGTGTTTTATGTTTGTCACTTTTATAGTAGGGTCCTTTATCCATTTTGATATATTTTTTGTATAAGGCGTGAGATAGGGGTCCTCTCTCTTTTTTTGGATAATATTATCCAGTTCTCCCAGCACCATTTCTTAAATAGACTCTTTGGCTCAGCTTGGTGGGCTTAACAGCTTTGACAACAATCACTTGACTGTGGATGTAAGGTTCTATTTCTGAATTCTCTATTTGATTCCCTTGGTCAGCCTGGTTATCTTTATGCCAGTATCATGCTGTTTTTAAGACTGTGATAAAGTAATATGCTTTAAAGTCAAGAAATGAGAGTTTTCCAACTTCTTTATTCATTTTAAAGATATTTTTGTCTATTCAGGGCCACTTACCTGGTGAAATAAATTTGATTATTGGCTTTTCCATTTCTGCAGAAAATGTGCTTGGGATTTTTATAGGGACTGCATTGAATCTGTAAATCTGTTTGGGTTGAATTGACTTCTTAACGATATTTTGTCTTCCAATCCATGAACTCTGAAGTGTGCTTCCATTTAATTAAGTCTTCTGTTTATTTTAGCAATGCTTTGTAGTTTTCTAAATACAGGTCCTTTATGTTCTTGGTGAAATTTATCCCAAAATATTTGATTTTTTGTTTGATAGTATAATTGGAAATTTTTTTCTGATTTCCTCCTCAGGTCGCACATCCGAATATATAGAAGCGCTATTAATTTCTGCATATTAATCTTGTAAGTGCAACTTTGCTGAATTCATCTATTAATTCTAGTAGATTTTCTAGTGCAGTTTTCAGGGTTTTCTAGATATGGGAGCATATCATGAGCAAATAGTGGACGTTTTATTTCTTCCTTTCCTATCTGGATGTCTTTTGTTTCTTTATCTAGACTAATTGCTCTAGCTAGAATCTCTATCCCAATTTTGAATACCAATGGTGACAGTTAGCATCCTTGTCTTGTTCCTGATCTCAGCGGGAAAGCTTTCAGTCTTTCACCTTTGAGTACAATGCCAGCTGTAGGTTTTTCATATATGCACTTTACCATATTGAGAAACCTTCCTTATGTTCCTATCTTTTGGAATGTTCTTTTAATCAACAGAGGGTGCTGTATTTTGTCAAATGCCTTTTCTGCATCAATTGAGCGGCTCATGTGATCTTTCTTCTTCAATTTATCTCTATCCATTGTTACACTAATTGATTTTCTTGTACTAAACTACTTATTCTTATTTGGCATAAAACCCATTTGTTTGTGGTGTATAATTCTTTTAATGTGCTCTTTGATTTTGTTTCCAAGTATTTTGTTCTGGTTTTTGCAACTGTATTCATTACAGATATTTCTCTATAATGTTCTTTTTCATAATATCTTTATCTGGTTTTGGTTTTAGGGTGATGTTGGCTTTATAGAATGAGTTTTATAGTGTTCTTTCCTGATCAATGTTTTGGAAGACCTTGAGCAAGTTTGGTATTAGATCATCTTGAATGATTGGTAGAATTTACCTGTAAAGGTATCTCGTCCTGGACTTTTCATCTTTGGGAGGTTTTTGATGAGTGTTTCAATTAGTGTACTTTAAAATGTTTGTTGAGGTCTTCTACTTCTCTAGGGTCATTGTAAATGGTTCTTCTTTTTCTAGGAATTTGCCCATTTCCTCTACATTGTATGGTTTTGTGGCCTATATTTGTTCATAGTGTTCTCTTATAATCTGTCTTATTTCTGCAGGGTCAGTGGCAATGTCCCCTCCTCTCATTTCTGATTTTACATGTTTACATCTTCTCTCTTTCTTTTCTTTGTCAGTCTCACAAACAGATTGTCGATTTTGTTGATCTTCACAAAAAACCATCTTTTTGTGTTGTTGAAACATTTATTGATTTTTTCCCTCCTATTCATTTATTCCTGCTCTGATCTTTAATGTTTCTTTCTTTTGGCTTGGTTTGGGATTATTTTCCTGTGTTTTGCTAGTTCCTCCAGTTGTGCAGTTAGAACTTTAAATTTATTTCTTTCTTCTTTTTTAATGTAAGCATTCAGGGGTATAAATTTCCCTCTCAGCATAACCTTTGTCATATTCTATAAGTTTTTTTTTTCTTAACAAATCAATTTTATTGACACATATTAATAAAGCATAAATCCATCCAACGTGTACAATGGTATTCAGTGTAATCACGTATTTGTGCATTCATCAGTTTAGTCATTCTTAGAGCACCTTCATTATTCCAATAATAATAATAATAATAATAAACGCAAAGCAAACAAAACACATCACCTTTCAATCTTTCTATGCTCCCCTGCTAAACATAGCTACAATTATTTTTCCTTCTCTCTGGTATATTTCTATTTCTATTTTGTACAAACAGTCTTATATATGCAATATCACCCGTATTTGTTATACATAAGGTTTTACTATCCCATATAGTCCCATGTTACAGTTTTTAGGTTTGCTTCTAGTAATTTACATGTCCTTAGACTTTCCCTTTCATCCAATGTTACCCATAATATAGTACTGTTATTAATAGTTGCAAACATAATGATATGCTTTAACCATTTCTATTCATTTCTGAAGATTTACAAAGAACCTTTTTACCAATTCTGCACAGATTAAGCCTTAGCTTTCCATTCTCTACCCTCCTTCTATTTTCTGTTGACCTATATCCTTATTATTAACTCTATGAGTTTACTTAAAATATTTAGTTCGTAATAGTACAATCATACAGTATTTGTCCTTTCGTGTCTGGCTTGATTCACCCAATATAGTCTTCCAGATTCATCCATGTTGTCATATGCTTCATGACTACATTTCTTCTTACTACTGCATAATATTCCATCATGTGTAAACACCAAAATTTGTTTATGTGTTCATCAGTTGATTGACATCTGGGTTGTTTCCAACTTCTGGCATTCGTGAATAATGCTGCTATGAACATTGGTATGCAGATGTCTGTTCATGTCATTGCTCTCAGTTTTGGGGTGTATATCTAGTAATGGTATTGTCGGGTCACATAGCAAGTCTATATTCATATTCCTTAGGAACTGCCAAGCAGTCCTCCACAGTGGCTGTACCATTCTATATTTCCACCATCAGTGAATAAGTGTTCCCATCTTTCTACTTCCACCCAACATTTACAGTTTTCTGATTTTTTAATAGCAGCCTGTCTATTGGTGTGATATGATATCTCTTTGTAGTTTTGGTTTACATTTTCCTAATCACTAGTGTATTAATCAGTGAAAGACTACTGATGCAATGTACCAGACACTGCTGGCTTTTATAAAGGGTGTTTATTTGGGGCAGAAGTTTACAGTTGCAAGGCCTAAAGAATGCAACTCAAGGTACGATAAGAGGTTCTTCCTTAACCAAAGTCACTGGGCACATGTTGGAGCAAGGTGGCAGGCTATGTCTGTGAGGCTTCAGCCTTACCTCTTCCTCTTAAGGCTCTATGGTCCCAGTGTTTTCCCATCTCAGCTGTAGGCTGATAAAAGGCTCTCTCTCTCTCTCTGGGGATCGTTTCTTTCCAGGCTCAGCTGCTTTTGTCTCTTCAAAAGGTCAACTGTAGACTGTCAGGCTCATCTCCTTTCCCAGGGCCTCTGCCATGTCTAATGAGCTGTCTCTCTTCCACTATGTTCTTTTTCTCTGTGTGTTTACTCCCATGTGAGCATCTGTTTTATCCCCAAGGGACCTGGGACTCCACACTGAGTTGCAGTCAAATGACATGGTTGAATCAGAGCCATAATTTAATCAGATATTTCAGCTGAATCAAATACAAGCAAAGGATTATCACATCACAGGACATGACCAGTTAACAAAAATAATCCATATTTCTTTTTAGAATTCATAAATAATATCAAACAGCTATAGCTAGTGATGTTGAACATTTTTTATGTCTTTCTCTGCCACTTATAATTCTTCTTTAGACAACTGTCTTTTCAAATCTTTTGTCCATTTTTTTAACTGGGTAGTTTGTCTTTTTATTATTGAGTTATATGATTTCTTTGTATATCATGGATAGTGAACCCTTATCAGATATGTGATTGCCAGATATTTCCTTCCAATTGACTGCCATTTCACCCTTTTGACAAAGTCCTTTGAGGTGCAAAACTGTTTAATTTAGTGGAATTCCCATTTACCTATTTTTTCTTTTTTTGCTTGTGCATGCATGGGAGGTTTAAGAAAATATCGCCTACCACAACATCTCAAAGATGTTTTCCTACATTTTCATATAGGACTATATGGTTGTCCTTGATCCATTTTGAGTTAATTTTTGTGTAAGGTGTGAGAAACGTATCTTCTTTCTTTCTTTTGAATATGGATATCCAGTTCTCCCAGCACAGTTTGTTGAATAGACTGTTTCTGGCCTAGGTGGGTGGGCTTAACAGCCTTATTAAAAATCACTTGACTGTAGATGTGAGGGTCTATTTCAGAGTCAATTCAGTTCCATTGGTCAATGTGTCTGTGTTTATACCAGTACCAGGCTGTCTTTACCTCTGTAGCTAAGTAATAATCATTTAGTCGAAAGTGAGAGTCCTCCAAATTCATTCTTTTTTAAGATCATTTTGGCAATTCGGGGCCCTTCAGCATTCCAAATAAATTTGTTATTTGGTTTTTCCATTTCTGCAGAAAAGGCTGTTGTGATTTTTATTGGGATTGCATTGAATCTGTAATCCAGTGTGAGTAGAATTGAGATCTTAACAATGTTTAGTCTTCCAATCCATGAACATGGATTATTCTTCCATTTATTCAAGTCTCTTTGGTTTCTTTTAGCAATATTTTCAAGTTTTCTGATACAGGTCTTTTAAGTCCTTGGTTAAGTTTATTCCTAAATCTTTGTTTCTTTTAGTCACTATTACAAATGGAATAGTTTTTATTATTTCTTCCTCAGATTACACATCAGCATTGTATAGAAATCCTATTGCTTATTGTATATTAATCTTGTATCTCACCACTTTGTTTAACTAATCTTTTCTAGGAGCTTTGTTGTGGATTTTTCAGGATTTCCTTGACATAGGAAGATATCATCAGAAGGTAGTGAATGTATTACCTCTTTCTTTCCTATTTGGGTGCCTTTTATTTTTTTCTCTAGTGCAATTGCTCTAGCTAGAACATCTAGCACAATTTTGAATAACAATGCTGACAGTGGACATCCTTGACTTGTTTCTGATCTCAACAGTAAAGCTTTCAGTCTTTCAGCATTAAGCACAGTGCTAGCTATAATTTTTTCATATATACACTTTTCCATATTGAGAAAGCTTCTTTCTATTCGTATCTTTCAGAGTGTTTTTATCAAGAAAACATACTGTATTTTGTCAAATGCCTTTTCTGCATCAGTTGAGAGGATCATGTGATTTTTGTTCTTCAATTTATCAATATGGTTCATTACACTAATTGATTTTCTTGTGTTGAACCACCCTTGCATACCTGGGATAACACCCACTTGATCATGTTGTATAATTCTTTAATGTGGTTTTTGGATTTGGTTTTCATGTATTTTGTTGAGGATTTTTGCAACTATATTCACTAGAGATTTTGGTCTTAATTTTCTTGGTTTATTTGGTAGTATCTTATCTTGGTTTGGTATTAGGATGATGTTGGTTTAATAGAATGAACTTGGAAATTTTTTTTTTTTTTTTTTTGGAACAGCTTGAGCAAGATTGGTATTAGATCATCTTTGAATGATTCATAAAATTCCTGAATTTTATAAAAAGCCTGGTCCTGGGCTTTTCATCTTTGGGAGGTTTTTGATGGCTGTTTCAATTTCTGTACTTGTCATTGGGATGACAAATAAAACCCCTTGTTTGCATTTGAAGGAAATGTGCCAGTAGAAAGAGAAACTTCAATGATATAAGAAAGAAAGGAAGAAAATTACTGAAATTTATCCCTGGAGTAGGAAAAAGGAAATGGGAGCAAATGGACCAGTAGAGGTGTTTGGTATTAATGGTAGCTTTAGCGTTCACATCTGCTAACAGGAAGTTAGGGTATGTGGGTTCAGATGCTGGTTTCTGTGTGTTTGTGAAAGTTCTCTTTTCATTGAGGCATGGGCATCTGCTGAGAATGAGGATGGGAATAGAGAATTGGAGTGTTTGAGGAAAAAGCAAGTATGAAATGGTCACATGGGAGTGTGGAAAGTAAATGTAAAGGGTATATGGTATGTTTATAAGGTAGTATCGAGGACCCACTTGGTATTGATGAACATGAACCAGATGTAAGGCCAGCCGGCATTTTTGCATTTTTATCAACCCTCTTTCAATCCAATGGATATAGCAAAGAACATGTACAAGGTTTCCAAAAAGCATACATTGAAGCAGCAGAGAGGCCAGAATTTCAAAAGTACAGGACATAGTAAAATTATAATTGCACTGTATTCATTTAGATTATGACTTGCGTTTAATTTCATCTTTTGTTTTTCTTTTTTACCTTTACATCTTTTGGCCTTTTCATGTTGACATGCTCAATTGACGATGTCAAAGAATGTCTTTGAAAATTTCTCTCCTATTCAAGAGAACATTTTGAGCTATGATCTTTGGGTTGGTCTTCAATGGTTTTTCAGAAAACCATTTTTCCCCCATTTTTTTCAAGTATCCCACAACAATGCATGATGTGTCATCCAGCAATGATATGTGTTATCAGAAGACATTCTGGATATGTAACTATTTGATGCTTAGAACATCTTCTCAAATCCACAGCTGGAGGGAGACAGGCAGAATTTCACAACTCTCATTCTTGTTTCCACTTTTTTTTAAACCTATGCTAAAGGTAGTAATTATTATAACAAGCTGTTACTGGATGCTTTTTAATTTTTTTCTAATTTTATATTCCCATTTCTAGAGGTAAGAAAACTGCAGTTTTAGAGCAGATAAGCCACACTGATTTATAGTCACAAAGCTCTTCTCTTACAGAAATGGTATTTAAACTTTTTTTCTGCCTCGGATAATCATATTCTTTTTATAACCATTCTATAACACTCTTTGTCCATAACTAGACAAAACCATTAATTTGATGGTATCCTCTGTGGTACATGCAGGTCTCAGTATGCTTCTTTGAGGGCCAACCTCTAAGCTTTTGGCCAGAGGCCCAGCTATGGCAAAATGTACTACTGTTACTTTTCTTGTTTATCTAATATTGCTCCCCTTTGAGTAATTTTTTTAACTTTTTTTGTTGAGTACACATATGCTCATTTATCATTTTCACAAGTATTATGTTAAATATCATTTTTGTTTTTCAACGTATGTGTCATTTTTTCAAACTTTTGCCTTGAATGATAATATAATATTTTCATGTTCAAAATTAGCAATTTATAGCATATAATGATAGCAATTGTTTACATCCAAGTCTTTTGAATATCTGATTGCATCGCTATATCAGGCATGAATTTTCACTGTGTAGTGTACTTTTGCAACAAATTGAGGAGGATTTTGGTAAGATCATTGTGGATAAACTAACCAGATTTTGATATGTATTAGGTGTCACATGATCCAAGTTTTCATTCGTTTTTTTCTTAGATTTTGAGAATGATGAATGATAAATGAAGAATTAGCACACTGTAACCAGATGCAATGATTAAAATGAAGTTATAATTTAAGGCAAATACCAATTGAAAATGATATTTATTAGGACAACTCTATACATTCATTTCATTTTTCTCTTGTGTAAACCTTTAAATCATTTTGAAACATTTAACTTGAAGTATTTGAACTTTCCAAATCACAAGAGCTTCAGAACCTCAGAATTGTTATAGACTTTAACTTTTATAAAAGGAGTTTTATTTTGGATGCAGTTCAAAATTATTTATTTATAATTGTGATCAACTATACATAACAAAATATATTTAAACAATTTTAATTGGACTATTCTATAATGTTATGCATATTGATAATAGTGTGTAATTTTATCACAATCTTTTGATTATTTTCTTTCTTTCTTTTTTTTTTTAAAGAAGCTTTAGGCTATATACATTTTACATCAAAGATATAGGGGATTCCCACAAACCTCATCCCTTCTGTCTCCCACACTTTCCCCATCAACAACATCTTTCATTAGTGTGGTACATTTGTTACAATTGATGAAAACATATTGAAACATTGCTACTAACCATGGTCTATAGTTTACATTATGGTTTACACTTTGCACCATACAATTTTATAGTTCTTCACAAAATGTATAATATCCTGTATCCATCATTACAATGTCTTGCAGAACAATTCCTTTGTCCCCAAAATGCTCCCATGTTACACCTATTCTTCCCTCTCCATTCCCTCGGACCCTTTGTTGACCACTGTCTTTATATCAATGCTACGAGTTCTTCCATTGTTAGAATAATAATAAATCTACTTTAGTGTATAGTTGCAATCCCCCTAATGTTTATTCATTCTCCAGTCTTAAGGATTTGGGGGTGGTGATGCCCAGTCTGCTTCTAAGTGAGGGCTGTTTAGATCCCATGGGGTAGATGACTGGAATTTTCTTGTTTACAGTTGTAGATATCTCTATTTTTGAGGGTGGGCATTATCAATCATTAAACTTTTGTTAGTTACCTTGGGTGAGTCTGATGAATTGCAGGGTAGGTGTTGGCTGCAACACTGCTGAGATTCAGGGCTCAAATGGCATATGAGCAGGTAGAAGATTAACTCTCTGGGACACATTAACAGGTATAGTGTTAATTAAAAATCAAAAGGCCTTAAGAACCACGTGTAGGAAAATTATAAATGAGTCCAACTCTGATACATTGGGAAATAGGTTTTCATATATTCCAAGGTGAAGCCTGCTAATGGGGTGCCATTTTCCTGGGGTTGTTTGCCCTGCCTGTAGTGTCTAGAAGTCTCTAGAGTCCTCTGAAACACCTCTTCTTGAAACACTATTTACTGTGGAGGTCAATGAATTCCTCTTAAAATGTGCATAAGTTAACCTCTGAAATGACCTCCTGTCTCACTCTGAAATATCCTAGCCATAAGTAATCATTTGTAATTAATATTCCCCCCTTTTGATCAAGGTCTTTTTCCAAGTGCATCGCTAATTGGTGCTTGGTAATAAACCCTCAATGCCAGGTTGGCTCATCCCTGGGAGTCATGTCCCATGCCAGGGGAAGGTAGTGATTTATATGTTGAGTTTGGCTTAGAGAGAGGCCAATTTAGAGCAACAAGGATGTTTTTAGGAGGGTAATTCTTAGGAAATACATAATAATAGGTTAAGTTTCAATATCATAAGAACAAGTTCACAAGTACAAGCATCAATACCAAGGGCCTGGAAAATTGGTCTGTCCTCCTTTGCTAAGCACTTGCACATGTACTCTGGTGATTCTGGCCACTTGATTAGAGAATGTAGCAGGACTCCCCAGGAGGAAATTCAATATTCTTTTGTTTATGGTGTATGTCTCCACCTGAAACAATACCCCATGACCATGGGAACACATTCATATTGCATAGAGGCTTGCCCCAGTTTAATACCTCCCCACAGATCCCCCCAAGACATCCCACACCAGTGATCTCCCCCGCCACAGTTGTGAATCTTTTGCAATTCAAAATCTCCCCAAAAACAAAGCCAAAAATAAATAAATAAAAATGATAGTAAAAAATGCAAAATGAAAAATAAAGAATGAAATGAAAGATATATATATAAATAAAAATATAAAAAATAAAAAAATAATGAATGTCTTTCGTTTCCCTAAGACCTGTTAACTTTTAGGTACAATGAAAATTCCTTCTGTATGTTCCCTCAGTGTCTTAATTTTTTCACTTTATTTTCAAATAAGCTTTAGGTAACAGAAAAATCACAGAGAAAATATAGGGGATTCACATATATCCCATCCATTCCCCCTCTCACTTTATCCCCCAATAATAACATTTTACTATGTGAATATTTTTGCTGTCCTGGTTTTGTGATAATCAGGGTAGGCTAAACATTCACTATATTAGAAACCATGCATGTGTCCCCAGACCTAATTTTCTCCCTAGGTTTGGTTTTTAGAATGCTGGTGAAATACTAAACCTGATTTATTATGTGACCATCCCATATGGGAAAAGATTGTAACTTTGTGTATCTTTGGTCAACCTTAAGAGATATACCAGGGGGATTGATGTGGCTAAGGTGGTTGGATGTCCATCTCCCATATGGTGGGAACTCTCAATAAAAATAAAATATATATATAGAAGGTGCATGGGCCACCAGGCCCTGTCTATGGGTGAGCCATGAGGCTCTGCAAGTGGGTAAGCTGCCAAGCTCTGTGGGCAGATGCGCCACCAGGCCCCATCTGTGGGTGAGCCGCCAGGCCCCACGAGCAGCTGAGCCATCAGGCACTGTTCGTGGGTGAGCCAGCAGGACCCGCCTGTGGGTGTGCTGCCAGGCCCCATGTGCAGGTGTCCCGCTAGACCCCATGAGTGGGTGAGCCTCCAGTCCCATCTACAGGTGTGCCGCCAGGCCCTGTGAGCCATGCAGTAAGATGATGATGTAACAGGAGAGTGACACAAGGGAGAGCCAAGATGAGATGAACCGAAAAACCAGGAACTAGGTGACACAGGTGGTAGGACATCTTTTTCCCACATCAGAGATTCCAAGGATCAAATCCCAGTGAAGACAGGAGCAGAAGGATGAGAAGAGAGGGCAGGAAATGGACACAGAGAATTGCCCAGCAAATGGACACAGAAACAGCAAAAACGGTGGGGGAGTAAAAGTGGATAAAAGTAAATAAATAAATAAATAAATCCCCCCAAAAATTTATAGGAGAGGAAAATAGGGACTCCAGTTAGTAGTAATACTTTGATGATGCTCTTTCATGATTGGTTAACAAATGTTTCACAACAATGCAGTGTATTTGTGGGTGGGGTGATGTGTGGGAGCCCTGTATGATGCTATGCATGTTTGTTTTGTAAGATCATGATGTTTACTGACCACTTATACTTTATGTATTTTCATGTATGAATGATGTACTTCAAAAAATTGTTTAAAAATGTTAAAAAATTATAAAATAAAAATAATGATAGTGGTGTGGGTTGGGGGAAAATACTTTGGTTAGTGGTAATAGTCTGAGGACTCTCTTTAATCATTAGTTAAAAATGTTTAACAGCAATGCAAGGTATTGGTGGTAGGGTGAGGTATGAGAGCCCTGTATGATGTTATGTCTGTTTGTTTTGTACATTCACAACTATTGCTATACCCTTATTGTTTATGTATGTTCATATATGAGTGATATACTTCAATAAATGAAAAAAATTTCTAAAAACAAACAAAATCACATCTTACTGAATATTCTATATTTGTTACAACCGATGAACACTGAAGTGTTACCACCAACCATGGTCTTTAGTCCATACTATGGTTCACATTCTGCACCATACACCTTCACAAGTTCTAACAAAATGCATAACAGCTTGTATCTTCCATTGCAAGATCATACAGAACAAACCCATTGTCCCCCAAATTCCCCACGTTCCATCCATTCCTCCTTCACCCCCTCACTCCCAACACCCATGGCACCATTAGTTTGCAATATTTGAAGAATCAGTTTGACAGTTACACACATTAATATTGAGAGCTTGACATATTAGTTCATCTTCTTTTATTAGTCACTCTCTATGTTCTCAAGAGACAATTTCTCCTCTATTTGAGAACCTAGCAGTACTCCCCAGGATGGAGATTTAATATTTCCTTGTTCATTGTCCGTTGACATCTCTTTTATCCAAAACCTGAAGATTTTCTTTAGTAAAGACAACTCTAATCTCTGCTGAGTGCAATTTGTTTTGCTCAGCTTGCATTTCCCAGGTTCCTAAATGAGTTTTTAAAAAAATATAATATGCAATATACGTGAAATGTGGACAAGTGTCCCAAATTTTACCAAGAAATGTAATTCATTTTTACTGAGTAAAAATACCTTCCACATTAGGAAAATTCTGCTCAGCACTTGTAGATCATTAGAATATATACATGTGATTATTTGGTTTGTGAACATATAATTTATTTTATAAAGTAGATAAGTAAAATATATGCATTAAGATTAAATAACTGACATTTAGACAACTGTATACAGCTGCATGGTACCTATGATTAACCTATTAAAATGCTGGGATTAACATAAGTAAACAAATTAAACTATAATTCAATTATGCACACAGATAACACCTAATCATTTTAGATCAATGCAAAGTAATAAAAATATTCTCATGGAGGAACTTTTAATACTCTTAGTTCTAGACATCTTTGTTCATTTTTAAAGTCATGTAGATGTCTGTATTGTTTGAAAGAACACTTATTTTTAGAACAAAATTGTCCATAAAAATCTCTTATATTGTACTTATTGATTCAATCTGAAGGTGTCAAAAATCAATTGGTTTGGGGAGCAGATGTGGCTCAAACAGTTGAATACATGCTCCCCACATGGGAAGTCCCAGGTTCCACTCCCAGTCCCTCAAAAAAATTAAAAAATAAAAATAAAAAAAACCCAAGAAGCTACTGTGGGAGCATTTCCTAAATGGGGTTGGCATATGCATTTAGTTGACTCTAAGTAAAAGAGGTGACTCTCAGAAATGTAGGTGGTCCTCATGCAGTCAGTTGGAAGTCTTAAAAGTGAGATCTGAGGGTTTCAAGAATCAGAAAGAATTTTGTCTCAAACCACACCTCTCATTCCTCCTTGGCCTCCCCAAAAGAATCTGAATAAAGACTTCAAAACCATTTCTCCAGATTTTGAAACTCTGGCCTGCTCTATGAAATTCAAACTTGCTAGAAAGAAAGACGTTAGAAAATGAGGCACATTATTAGCATATAGCCTTAATGAGCATCCCTCTTAAATATGACTATGTTCATTATTCACACCTTATTTTTCACCTTAAAAAATAATTTATAACATTTACAAAAGTTGAAAAAATAATATAGAGAATTGCCATATTCCTTTAATATTGACTGACTTTCTGCATACGGGCACACACACAAATACATGCACACAAGGCCACAAACACAAAAAAATGGTATACCAGAGAGCAAAGGAGAAGGAGGAGGAGGAGGGGAAGAAGAAGGAGAAAAAAAAGAAATGGAAGAGTAGGTGTAACATAGAGGCATTTTTGGGACATAGGAATTGTCCTGCATGACAATGCAAAGATGGAAACAGGCCATTGTATGTTTGTCAAAATCTATAAAATTGCGTGGGGAAAGTATAAAGTATAATGTAAACTATAGTCCATGGTTAATAGCAATGCTTCAATATGTGCTCAACAGTTGTAACAAATGTTCCACACTAAGGAATGATGTTAATGGAGGAAAGTGTGGAAATGGGATGGGTGGAGCATATGCGAATCCACTATAATTTTGATGTAACATTTATGTAATCTAAAGCTTCTTTAAAAATGAAAAAATACAATTTAAAAAAGGAAGAAAATGAAGATGAAGGAGGAAGAAGGGCAGCAGGAGGAATGTATTAAAGAAGAGAAAACCTGCAGATAAAAGTTATAAGCATTATGGTCCTTCATCTAAATGTGTGTATTTACTAAAATAATGGACAATTTCTTTCATAACATTCCTGAATATAAAAATCAGGAAATTAAGGTTGGTATAATACTATCTGATCTATAGACTTTTTCAAATATTGTCAATTACTCAATGCTAATACCAAAATCAGTAATGGTCAAGGTTCTCCAGAGAAACAGAACCAATAGGATATATGCGTGAGTGAAAATGCATGTGATTCTCTATAAGGAAGTAGCTCTGGAGATTGTGGGGGATGGAAAGTCCCTATTTTGTATGGCAGGTTTGATGCCAGAAATTCCAGAAGTGGAGGTGAAGTGTTTAATCAGAGTCTGTAGCAAAGGTTGAGACTGAATCGAGGGTGGGGTCTTAAGTCAGAATTTCTTCTGATTCTTAAACCCCTCAGTTCTTGCTTTGAAGACCTCTAACTGTAATTGCAACATCCTTCAGGAGGATTCCAATGTCTTGAAAATGCCCCCATATTACAGCTATTTTTCCCTCTCCCATCCTACAAGACTTCCAGTGGCCACTGCTTCCACATCCATGATAAACTTCTTCCATTGTTAGAATAACCATAAGTCTATAGTAAAATAACAATAAATCTACTCTAGGCCATTTTTAATCCCAGAGTTTATACTATAATGTAAACTATAATCCACACCAAAAAAGATTAACCCAGGTTTTGCAAACTAGTACATAAATGTCATGTTATGCCAGAAAAAAATCACCTTTAACTGATTTCCTGAGGACAATTTCCTTTACATAAAGTCAACTGATTGTAACTGCTAATCTCATCTGCAAAATACTTCCACAGTAACAACTAGACTAGTGTTTGACCAAACAACTGCACAGCATAACCAACTTGACACATAATTTGATGGGATAGCCATCAAATAACCCATTACATAACCCAGTAATAGTCATGATTAAGTCATTTGCTAACCTTTGACATTAGATCATTTATCCTTTCACATTCTGTCCCTAAACTCTATGTATCTTACTAACCTTATCTTCATCCATTCTAGCCTCTCACCCCTAGGTCCACCCCTGATCTTCCAGGTAATCAGTACTTTTTATTATTTAATGTGCTTCTTCTGAATAACAAATCCTGTGGCTCGCAAATTCTGGGAGTTTCTCACTTGTCAAGGGACATCCTTTTTCTGCCCTGGATGATCTAAGGTGGTTGTTTTGTTTTTGAGTTTTATAATGCTTTTTTAATGTTTCATTATGACAGTTGATGAGTAACAAGTGTTGATACTATTATAGCAGTTTCTTTAAATATGGGGGAATGAGGCACAGATTAAGTAAATAAGAGGCTAAAGGGGATTTAAGTACATGAAAGACAATGATAGAAATCATCTAGTATTTACCACCTGAAGTCTTGTTGAACAAATCAATTAAGATATAGCTAATAGAGCTGCAAAGCTTGGTAAAGTTGTGGTTACTATATGGAAGTTTCTTTTTACTTGCAACAATGGAAAGATTTCAAAGCTCTTCAACTACTGCTCAATCACTCTAGATTTGAATTAAAATGTAACTTGTTATTAGTTTGAATTCATTTATACTCTATTCATTTTAAAATACATTTGTTGTGTGTCTAGTTTATCATTTATAGAGAATGTTTGTGAAGCATAATTCTTGCAGAACAGAGAGACACATTTGAAAACAAATAATTATCATAATTTAGGTGCTAAACTCTAGATACATATGAGGAAAACACATTCTGCAGTAATGTTTCTGTTTTGGATCATCAGGGAAAATTCCCCAAAAGAGGTGTATTTAGAGCTGGGTCTGGAAGGAAGAAGTGTGCACCAGGAAGAAGAGGGAAAGACAACAACAGGTAGGGGTAAAATCTGAATTAGCACAGAAGAAAGAAAATAATAGTTCAGTGTGGTACAGAGTACACTGAGATAATGGGAGCACATTGAAAACAGGTTGCCTGTTTACCTGGCAGATAGATTGGAAAGGATCTTGCTGCCCACCAAAGAGAAGCTTCAACTTCTTTATTAATACTTTCATAATCGATAAAAAGGCGCTCTTCTTTTTTTCTCTCAAACGCTCCCTTCCCTCCCCCTCCTCACTAACCCTCCCCCAGTAACCTCTAATCTGCTTTCTGTTTCTGCAAATTTACCATTACTAGTAATCTCTTAGAAGTCGTATCATATAATTTTCATCCTTATGCTTTCACAGGGGCTGCATCATTTTACATTCCCATCAACCCATGACAGTGCACTAGAGTTACAATTTCTCTGCCTCCTCTCCAACACGTGGTAATTTCCATCTTTCAAATCATAGTCATCCTGGTGGATATGAAATGGTATCTCATTGTGTTTTTGATTTGCATTTTTCCAGTGGTTAATTATGTTGAGCATCTTTTCTTGGGTTCATTGGCCACTTGTATATCTTCTCTGGAGCAATGCCTATACAAGCCTTAGTCCATTTTAAAATTTTGTTTATCTTTTTTTGTTGAGCTGTAGTAGTTCCTTCAATATAATGGGTATTAAAGTTGTATCTGATATATGGCTTGAAACTATTTTTTCACATTCTGTAAGCTGTCTTTTGACTTTCTTGATAATTTCCTTTGATGCCCCAAAATATTTAATTTTGACGAAATCAAATTTATCTGTTTCTTTTATTTCTCGTGCTTTGGATATCACATTTAAGAATTTTTTTCTGAATCACAGGTCATGAAGATTTGCTCTTATTTAATTCTAAGAGGTTTATACTTTCAGATCTTACCTTTAGATACTTGATCTGTTTTAAATTGATTAATATATAGTGTGTGTTGTATGGCTCTGCCTTCATTCTTCTCCATGTGGATATCCAGTTTTCCTGCAACGTTTGTTGAAGAGACTATTCTTTCCCCTCTGCATAAATTTAGCCTCCATAACAAAAATCAATTTACCATAGGTGTTGTGGATCCATTTCTGGACTTGCAACTCTATTCCACTGATCTGTCTATCTTTGTGTCAGTGCCACTCTGTTTTGATTACTGTCACTTTGTAAAACAACTTGAAATTGGGAAGTGTGAGTTCTCCAACCCTGTTCTTTTTCAACAGTGGTTTGGCTATTTGGGTCTCCTTGCAGTTCCATATGAATCTGAATATTTGTTTTTCCATTTCTGCAAAAAAGGGTGCTGGAAATTTAAAAAGGGTTCTATTTAATTTGTAGATACCTTTGGGTAATTTTGACATATTAATAAATGTGATTGTGGCTGAAAGAGTTAGTGTGTGGATGTAAATGTCAATTGAAGGGAAGCTAGTTGTAGGCCTCTACACATTTATGAATCAGCTATGTGAGTTATACTCACTATAATGTGTTATCATCAACTCTATTCATTTCCACACTTTAAAAATAATCCTTAGCAAAAGTTATCTATATATTAACTCATACATTTAAACTGATCATTATTATTTCATTTTCCTATTAATTGTATTCAACTATTGTAATGGCTTCATCTTCGAAGAGGCTTTGGATCACAGAAGGGTTACAACAGGGGCAGGGGAGGATCATTGGTGTAGGGGGTTAGGGGTGGGGATGCATGGGAAGAAAGGCACCTGAGCATAATTATAAGTTATATAAAAATGTTCAAATGTTCACAGGACATTGTCACAGTGGATGGAGAATCACTCAATAAATGCGAGAATATTGAATTCCCATCCTGGAGAGTTCTACCACATTCTCTAAGGGACTAGCAACAGTCCTCCAAGTTCAGGGGCAGTGATTGGCAAAGAAGGATGATCCACTGATGGTCCCTTGATATTGATGACTAGCCTTATGTGTCTTTGCTCTTTAATTTGAAAGTTAACCTATTGTATTGGGGTGTTTAATAGTTGCCTCCTGAGAGCCTCCTTGTTGCTCAAATGTGACATCTCTCTAAGCCAAACTCAGCATATGAATACATTATGTTTCTCCCAGCATGGGACATGACTCCCAGGGATAAGCCTTCCTGGCACTGAGGCATTGCTACCAAGTGCCAACTGGCAATGTGATTGCAAAAAGATCTTGAATAAAAGGGGTAAAGGTAAAGACAAATGAGTTTATATGGATAAGAGACTTCAAAATGAGTTGGGTGGTCATCCCAGAGGTGATACTTACACACATCTCAGTAGGATCTCATAGAACTCCAAAGTGGATATCACCCAAAATAGTGGGACTCCTGAGTGCTCTGGAGACACCCAGATCCTGTGTCAGGGAGGTTATTTCCAGAGTTTTGTGCCTTGCCAGTGAGCCCTACTTTGGAGTTTGTGCTCCTGATACTGACAGAGTTGAACTCATTTTTGTATTGCTGCACATGGCTCATCTGTCCCTTCTATTCAATCCAATACTTGGTGCTGGAGTTTGTAGGTGTACATCCAGAAACTTGAGTCTTTGGGTTGTCCATGTGCCAGCTGGTCCCAAAACTTTAGAGGAACAGCAACTCCTACTCTACAGCTCATTGGACTCACCCAGGACAATTGGTGGTGAGATGATGATGGACAACCTCCGTCCCAGGGAAGGGGGAGAGTCTGCAGCAACAGGCAAAATAATCTCATCCATCTTCCCTATGGGATACAATTCCCCTCTCAATTGGAGGTGAAGTGGACATCACCATCCCAGACTCCTCAGAATGGAGGGAAGAGATATGGACTAGAGTGGGCTTACTTATATTCTACTAGAGACATATTTTGATTCAAGCAAGGAAGAAATTACAACACTGATGTGGAGCCACTGGCCACTGGAGTCTCTTGGGGCAGGGAGAGGGAAAAGCAGTTGTAATACAGGGGCTTTTTCAGGACTTGGGAATTGTCTTGAGTGACATTGCAATAAGAGATATAGGCCATTTTATATCATCATATAACATGTAGAACTGTGTGTGAGAGAGTGTGGTCTACAATTTGAATTATGGTCCATGCTTAATGGCAAAACCCCAGGAAGTGTCTATCAATTGCAATGAATGTACCACACTAATGAATGATGTTTATGTGGGAGGGAGTGGGAGATATGGGGAGTGGGGCATATAGGAATCTCCATATTTTTTTGGGTAACATTTATGTAATCAAGGTATCCTTTAAAAAAATATTTTAAAAATGTTATATATATAAAAAAAGAAAGGAAGCTAGAACATAATCTAGGGAATGTAAAACATAGTGATTGCAGTGGTGGTTGAAAATTGTGGTTAATACTATAAATATAGCTAGTTCAAGATTAGAATAACCAGGACATGTAAAAATGAATCTTGACATCCCATGAGCCAAGACAGGGAAGAGTCATATGCCCCAGGGCACAGGGAGGAAGGAACAGAAAAGATCAAATGGGCTATGTAATGGTCATGGGAAATACTCTTCATCACCTTACATTAATGGACACAGGACATAGTAAATTTC